>JAAWXA010000157.1:0-80857 GCA_038090715.1 Florisuga fusca
ATAATGTATTGATACAAATTTATTTTTATTATAATCTTACTGAGTCACACTGCTACGTGTTTCTTTCAAATGTAAGGTCAGTTGCAAATATGACAGGACTTTTCTGAGTTAAAATCTTGAACCTCCCTTATTTCACTGAATTTGTAAGACTAGGAAGTAAAGTTCTGCATATATGCTGTTTTTAAATTTTATTAATGCTTTAAGACATCAGTATTGACTAGGAATTTGTGAGTAGTGGGAACTACTGCAACTGTTGGGCTTTGTGGGATACCTCCCTCTTGTTACAGTGTATGTAAAGCCTTTAAATTGTGCTTAATTTTAAAATAGTTGCTAAATTAATTTCTGAGCATTTATTTATCTACAAACTGGGTATTTGAATTTGATTTTTCTCCATTTGAAGGCAAATGCTTTGCCTTTCATGGAGATCATAACTTTTTTTCCTTTAAATGGTCACTTACTTGCTGTTCCACTGAGTTGGTTTAAGTGAGGTAGCTTTAAAACCTCTCCCAAATTTTTCTAATACAGAAATAATTTCCACACCCCTTCCCTCTTTAGAATCCAAAAACCGTGGGTAATTTTAACAGAGAGAAAAATGTTTAAAAAGATTTCAACATTCCTTGGAACTGTCTCATTGCATAAATAGATTTGATAAGGCAATGTTGTATGAAACGTGTAAAGCTTCAGCTGGAACTGTTTGTTCAGGGTTTTTATCACTGTGTTATGCTCACTCTTTCTGGTTAACAGAATTTTAATGAGCAGTTCTCAGATTTCTAATCCTTTTTCATGGGTACTGTCGTCATTTTTGACCTGTAATGTTGTTTAACAGCCTCTTCAAGAAGCTGATGACAGAAGCACTGACACAAATGCCTTTCAATTCCACCCTGCCCCCCCATCATTTTACCATTATTTGTAAAGGTTTCCAAATCAGGAGAGGAATGCACATTTGTCATTTTATCACTTGAGTTTGAAAAATTTTCAGTTTGATATGTAAGCATCTCCCTGGAAAATGTATTGTGGTCCTTAATTGAGTGTTCTTAATATCAACTAACTTCCTGAGTAATGGTTCTAGTGTAACCTGTAGCAGGTTGGTTAGGGGCAAGAAAAAAAAAATCATTTAAGGCAGTAGGACAGAAAGAAGAAATTAATAGATATTTTACCGTATCTGGTTATGTGCAGTTTTTATGGTAGAACTTGTAGAATGTTGTCTGTAAATATAGCAAGCCTGAACTGCAAAGTTCATGCATTATTTGTGGAATCACATTCTTCTGCTGTGTTGTTTTTATGACATCAGAGATTTTGGCTTTCAAGTTGTACCCATCTCCTTTTAATCCTTCTTTAATAAAATAACTTATAAGATGTGAAAGAGTTTCCCGTTTCTCTTCTGGTTTTAATTTTTTTTTTTTTTTTTTAATAGGATAGTGGAGATTACCCTCTAACTATGGCTGGTCCCCAGTGGAAGAAGTTCAAATCCAGTTTTTGTGAGTTCATTGGAGTACTCGTCCGACAATGTCAATATAGCATCATATATGATGAATATATGATGGACACTGTCATTTCACTGCTTACGGGGCTTTCAGACTCTCAAGTCAGAGCATTTCGGCACACTAGCACACTGGCAGGTCAGTGAATTATATTTATCTCTGTATTGCTTCCATTTTAGGATTTGTGTTACACAGGAAAGAATTATTCTGGTTGAACATCCTGTTATTTGACATGCAGCTTGTGTTTCATTGTATGATGAAAGTTTTCATCTTATGCAGTTTGTTCTGGTACAGCTTTCTTGTTACAGTTGTTTCATCACAGAAAGCCACAGCATTATTTTAAAGCATTCTTTACCAGCTGCCTAGTACCTAAGTTATTTTAGCTTTATGTCTAGTGAAAAAAGCAAATAGAAACTTTTTGGTTGAGTCGACAAGTTTGTCTTTGGTCATAATAAAGTTGTAGGCATCTTTTTAATCTCAGATGCCTCTTTATGCTCTGCATTAATTCAAACAGAAGTTGTATTTTAGATTGGATGCAATTTTTAATACAGATTAACATTCTGGTGTATATTGAGGCCACTGTACAATATAATAAAAAATAGCTTTTCATTCTTTGCATTAGAATTAATTTTAAAGGATGCTTCATTGGTGGTACAATTACTACACTTCTGTGTGGCTTTAAATAATTGTTCTTTTTACATGATCTCTTAAATTATAGAGAAAACCCTTATGAGTTAAATATGAAGTGCTTTAAATAAATGTCATTATATGGACAAAGGATAAGCTTCTTGGATAATGAAGTCCTAAATCCACACTGATTAGTGAAGAAGGGTCTCAGGTGGCATTGTGCAGCAGTCCCAGTTCTGTGAGGTTTATTACAGTAATTTCAGTCTGAATAAGGTGAATTTAGACATGAAACAGGTTTTTTTTGCCAGCATGGGGTTTTTTCCACAGTAGAAATAGTGTTGTTAGCTTCCCTGGGACTGGCAGATGTACAGCCCAGTTCAGTTCTGATCAGCTGTTCTATTTCATTGATCATCTCTCAGGAATATACATTACCACACTGCACGTTGAGCTGCTGCTCTCAGACTCCCACTAACCAAAGCATTTGTTTATTGAGAGAAGAACAAAACCTTTTATTGCAGAAGAACATACTGATGCTGTGTCACCAATTTTACTGTTGTACCATGTGACTGATCGAAGTTCTAGTCCTTAAAAAATAAGTTTTCACTATTTTTCTTTATTTGTGTTGTGCCTGGATAAAAGTCACAGAAGTTGCTCTCTTGCACTTGTAATTTCTGTCACACAAAATAGATTCATCAGTAGTCTTGGCATTTGTTCACAGCAGGAGTCAATTCTGTTTATTTTGTGTAATTCCTTGTGAATTTCATATGAGATTACAGTTTGTTTTCTTGAAGATTGTATTTTGTACTGGGTAGAGGCAGACAAAAAAAATCCTTGTTATCTCTATTGAATGTTTGTAGTAATTTTGCCTTCTTTGATAGAGCTCAGACTTGATCTTTTCATCTTGATACCCTTGGAGAGCACAGAATGTGGCAGAATCTTGGTCTATCTGCATGTCTGTATGCCTTACACATAAATTTGATGCTAGGGCTTAGTAACATCCTGTGTCTGCTCTGCCACTGCCCCTTTTCTTCCCTTCTTGTTACAAAAAAAGAGAAGCAAGTATACCTGTGACCACCTCCTGCATTCTGGAATAGGCATATTTGGCTGCACCCTTTTTAAAAGGGTTGATTCAGAAATAAAAGCACACCAAAAAATCCTCCCCCAAGGCTTGTTTCACATTTCCATCAGTTCTCTTGCTTCTGCTTGGTTAGTGCCCTTCCTTTGCTGCTGCAAATAAAGAAATATTTAAAGAAAACTGCCCCACTTTAAAGTGAGGGGAAAAGAATGGTGTGGCATGATAGTGTTGGTTGCCTACAACATTTCCTCTTGAAGAAAGAAACTGCTTCTATATTGGATGTTGAATAATTTAGTAATACCAGCCTACTGATTTTACTTATGGAATTCTTTTAATATTTCCTGGGCTGCTTATAAACCTTACATTCTACCTTTATTTTTTGAGGGAGACATAATCTGTATCTCAGTTCAACAATAATGCTTATAGTATTTAAAAACAAACAAAAGAACAAAATGTCAGTTTGATTTATTGTGTTTACAAGTAAAGATGCAGTGTTTAGTAAAATACTATGAAGTTTGTGTATCAAGAAATTTCTGGTGAATGTATTTTCATAGATGCAGAAAGGGTTAACTGGAGGAGGTGTCAAGATTAGGAAGCTTTCTAAATAATCTTGTTTCTCTTCACTTTTTTTGTAGCCATGAAGCTGATGACTGCTTTAGTGAATGTGGCATTAAATCTTAGTATTAACATGGACAACACACAAAGGCAGTATGAAGCAGAACGAAATAAAATCATTGGGAAACGAGCTAATGATAGACTGGAACTTTTACTACAGAAAAGAAAGGAGGTTAGTGCAACTGTCTGTCTGGTGTGCATAGGATGAGTGCTGATAAATACCAATAATCTGTACTTTTTTTGTTTGTTTATTTTTTTCTTTGTTTTGTTCCGTTTTATTTTGTTTTTTGGTAAATGTAGTTATTAGTTGTAGGCATTGGAATGGGCTGCCCAGGGAGGGGGTGGATTCTCTGTCCCTGGACATTTTTAAGAAGAGACTGAATGTGACACTCAGTGCCATGATCTGGGAACCACAGTGGTAGTGGATCAAGGGTTGGACTTGATGATCTCAGAGGTCCTTTCCAACCCAGATGATTCTGTGATTATTTTCTGTTTCATTCTTTAAATTGTTCATGTTTAATGTTTGAAAAACTTAATTACCTTGAAAGGTGTTTCTCCACCACCTGGTTTCTTTAAGAAAAGATAAATGTAGGCTCTCAAATTTCTAGGTACTGCTGTCCTAGTAAAGTTAGCAAGAGAGACTGAAATCAGTAATAGATAATTTTTTCTTTTATTTCTTGATTGGTTCCCTAAACTGAGCTCAAACATGGGACAAAAATTACTGTACTTTGGCTGGTTTTGGCTTCTAGAGACCAACTCTACAGTCTTGAACAAAATACTGCTTTTATTATGTCAATACCAGTATCAGCAGAAAATGTGTTTAAAGGCTTTAGATAAGGTTTTATTCTGCTACAGAAAACACTGGAAATTGAAATTGCATTCTACTTTGCTGATTCATTGCTGACCATGCTGTCTTACTGAGAGCCCTAATTATTACAGATTTAAGTTTTTATTTGGGGGCAGCTGCTGTGGTATTGTTGTTGGTTTTTTTTTTTTTTCTTCTTCTTCTTCTTTGCCCTGTAGATTGTACCTACAGGGTACCCTACAGGGTACAATCTTCTTGTGATCAAAGGAAGCATCTCACTTTTGCTCTTCAACTTCAGTGCTGTTACCTGTTAATTTTTACTTTTCTTAGTAACTGGCATAAGCTAATAATTTTGTCTTCTATTCATCTCACAAAGATCTTGCATTTTAAGTTTGATCCCTTAAAGATTAAGATTAAAGATCAGATTTGCTGCATGTATATGCAGGACCAGTCCTATTGTAAACAATACATAGACAGAAAGGGCAGTGGTGTGAGAAAAGTCTTTTCCCAACATCAGTTCTTCTTATGTATGTTTGCTTCTAGAATTTCTTACCATCTAGATTTTCTAGTTTTTTTTGTGATTTCCTAGTTTTATTAATAAAAAAAAACCCCAACAATCCCATGAAAGTCAGCTTCGAAGCCACATCCATTGTTTGATTTCAGGTCTTGTTTCACTTATCACTCATCCTTATTAAAGTACTAAAACTCACTTTATTCAGCAATTCCTTTTGCATGTTTTTTGGTTTAATTTTTCCCCTTTTCCTACTTCAGAGGCTGCTGTGGCCGAGTGCAGAACCCAGTATATGTTAAATGTTTTGCTCTGTCAGTAATTTTGTCCTCCTGCTTAGTCTTTTTCTTCTTACTGTATTTTGTTATAGTTTTTTTTCCATAAGTTCCTAAATCTTGGAATCCTAAATCTGTGGAAATTGTTAGGTCTTGCTGATTTTCTGTAGGAGAGATGCTTTAGCTTTTGTATCCACTGCCTGTGCGTGTGCCTTTGAGGTTTTTTCAGTGGTTTGTGTGTGTGTGTGTGTGTAGGGGGGGGGTTGTGGGTTGTTTTGTTCTGTTTGGGTTTTGTTTTGTTCAGTCAAAATTTATCAAAACATTTGCTTCCTTGTCTATTCTCATAAACATGGTTTCAATTTCTCCTACTAATATAATTTCAAACTGCAAAAAATATGCTTGTCTGCTGACAGTACTTTGTTATCTTAAAAATCTCTTTTTATCTTAAAATCATCTCTGTGTTTTAAAACACTGCATGGATGGGGTTTTGAGTTCCATCCATGGTCTAGTCCCTCCTATTTTTTGTCTACTGGGAGGTTGGAGCTGGCTGATCTTTGTCCTTTCCTACCCAACCCATTCTGTAATTTTCTGATCACTTTTCAACTGCTTTATGTCTTGCTTTTGTGTTGTTATTCTGAGACTTGATCTGTCTCCTCCATTATTTTTCAGCTCTGAATTCTTGACGTATTTTATTTCTGCAATGCTTTACTCAGTTCCTGCATTTTTTTCATCTTTAATTAAGTAATTAGTGAGTAGGAAAGAGCTACTTGAAAGAGAGTAGATATGCTGCTCAAGTAGCTGTTTGTACAGTTCTTCATCTGTATCTAGTCTTTTTGGATTAGAAATTCTTCAGCATACAGAAAAGACTCCTTGTAATGCTGTTCACGATTTGAGTATTGTTCTAATAATACTTTTCCATAAAAATACACTAAGTGTATTAAAAATTGGGCTGAGCTTTGGGTTTAAACTGTCACCAGAAAATTGAATCAAGTTTTCTTAACTTCAGGAGCTTGCAGAACCCCAAGATGTCTTTGTCTCATTTGAAGAACAGTTTCCCACTTGTCAGAATTATTTAAACTTATATGCTGTGGTAGATAAAATTCCTTAAATAATAGCATAGCTTACAGTGAAACAGTTCTGTGAGTATTTCAGGGAAGGATTTAAGGGCCACCCTTGCAAATGTTAATTGAATTTGTCTAGCATCAGCACCATCTGATCTGACTGTGAAAATTCTGCTCACTGTTTATGTCCTCTGTTCATTCTTTCAGCTTCAGGAAAATCAGGATGAAATAGAAAACATGATGAATGCAATATTTAAAGGTGTTTTTGTGCATAGATACCGGTAAGTTTCTGTTAGTAAGTAATTTGAAGCTTCATTAATATATTTTGGAAGCTAGTGACAGGTTTTCTCTAATTATTCATCTGGATTTTCCTGTTCCCCACTTGTTTCCACAGAGATGCAATTGCTGAAATCAGAGCTATCTGTATTGAAGAGATTGGGATATGGATGAAGATGTACAGTGATGCCTTTCTGAATGACAGCTACTTAAAATATGTAGGGTGGACTATGCATGATAAGGTAAAGTGCATTGAGGGAAAGGAAAAGAATCAAGAAGCACAACTCCACATTTTTGCTTTGTTGATCTTGCCAGACCAGGTTCTCATCTCTTAACAGTTTTAGTGCTTTTCTTATCACTCAGAAGCACTGGCATTTCAACACAGTCACATTTATGTATACAAACTAGACTTGAATCTTCTCAGTTATTTTGGAGAGTATATATAGATTTGTAAGGAAATAGCTTTTTCTATTTATTGCTGATGCAGACTTATACTTGATAATACTAAACTGTTCAAAATTAATGCATTTCACGTGGACTAATCTGGTCATATAGCTTAACAGTTCTCTGTTTTGCAAAGTAAAAAACTTTTCAGCATTCTCAGCGAGCTCTCAAAAGTACCCTTTTGTGCACAAGAGTTCTTCAAGCTGTTACTAACCAGCTACCAGCCAGAGATGATTCTGTGCTCAGAGTGGTCAACAGATGCAGTTTACCAATAATCCTTGATTCATTGTTGAGTCAGTTGTCTCATGTTGTCTCAGTTCTTACACTGGAGACCTCAAGCTATTGAACTTGAAGTGAAACACATGAGGGATGTTCTGTAAAAAATAGTTCTTGTACTTAATTATAATTCTCATCTAACAAGAGATGGTTAACATTATAGATGTTGTTTTAATTTAAGTGAAAAGAAACACAAAATTCTACTTAAATATGTTGCACATTTAATGAATGAGTCAAGTGTATTTTGACTTTGAGACACTAACTGCAGTAGTTGGGTTTTTTTGTGGTTTCTTTTTTTCCTTCATTGCCTTGTTACAAACAGAGACTCTTACTCTATTAACATGATTGTTGATAATATATCTTGAACTTTAAACATTTGAATTATGACTGAAAAGAACTTGCCTTGTATGATTTGAAGGTCACATCTCTATCCCATCCCTGACTTTAAATCCAGTTCTTAATTTTATTTTAGCAAGGGGAAGTAAGACTCAAATGCCTAACTGCTCTGCAAGGGCTTTACTATAATAAAGAGCTTAATTCCAAATTGGAACTCTTCACCAGTCGGTTCAAGGTTAGTGTAACTTCTTCTTTTTAACTATGAATTTTTTTTTTTTTGAAGTTGCATTACATTTCTTTCCTCTTTGAAACATTTTATTTTGTGTTCTTAGGATAGAATTGTGTCTATGACTCTTGACAAGGAATATGATGTTGCAGTCCAAGCAATAAAATTACTCACTCTTGTTTTACAGTAAGTACATACATATATATCTCCTTATTTGACCTACAACAAATAGTGAATTTGAAAGCATATCTCATACCTGTGTGTGAAGACAGCAGCTTGACAGAATTCAGATAATTCAAAGTCTAGAGAAATGTCTGTGCATCTTGCAGTGAAACAGATTGGTATTTCAAAAATAATGTGGCTAGAGTACTGCTGTTACTTACCTACCATGGTTAAGTGTAAAGGCTGGAGACTTAACAATTCTGCCTCATGGAATATTTGAACTGAATTTTAAAAAGGGTGTTTTGAACATTAGACAGTAGTTGAACTTCTGAGCATAACCTTCTACCAAATGCTCATACTTTTATCAGTAATTTTTATTTTGGAAAAAATGTTTAGATTCTCCTTCATTTCTGTCTCCCTCATTAAAGTTTATATTCTATTAATTCAGCTTTTTTTTGTTCCTTCTCATCCCCACCCCTAGGAGTAGTGAAGAAGTTCTGACTGCAGAAGACTGTGAAAATGTCTACCATCTGGTTTATTCAGCTCACCGGCCAGTGGCAGTTGCTGCAGGGGAATTTCTTTATAAAAAGTAAGATAGAAAAATTACAGTTACCTTCTTGTTCCTGTAGATATTAGTGTGTGCATTAATATGATTCTCATTAGTTTTACTTGAGAACAGGATAAACTGAGTAGTGAAGAGGCCATCAGAAATAAAATCCAACACTACTGATGTTTCAGAATTGTTTCATTTTTTCTGAATGGCAAACAGGAATTTGAAAGACTGCACTTTAAAAACTTGTACCTGTAGGGAACATTCCTTTGTCTTCTCCTTTCCCATCCTCTCTGTGTTCTGTGAAACAGAAAAATGCCCCTGTAGTTTGATTTTTGAAATGTGTGCTTGCATCATAGGAGTGGTTTCCCACTTGAAGTTTTTTCCCCCCTCTCAGGTTGTGTGACCATTGCATGAACTATTTTTCTCTTAAGGCAAAAAACCCCCCAACAAAACAACCCCCCAATAAAAGAAAAAAAAAGAAATTGGACATCTCTATCAGATCTGATGGGGGATAAAATAAAGTTTCCATCTAGTACATTTCAGACTTTGTTCCAATATTTGTTTCCTGCTTGAAAATTGTGTGTGGGGAGGGTGGAAAAATGTAGTTTGCTAAGGAGAAGCAGGGAACCTGTAGCACCTGCACTTACCACTGGTGTCTGTAAACTGTTTTGTTATAATTATCCATTTCACTGGAAACAGTCAGTGAAATACCAACTCAGCAGCTATGAAATCGGTCAAATGATACTTGACCCATATTACTTCCATTCAAAATAAAACATGGAGTCAAGCAGCATGGTATTGAGTTGTGTGTCTCCAAAAAAACCCAGTGTCTTTGTATGAATTGCCTGTGGCAAAGGCAATGAAGAAGAAACTTATCCTGAAATAATGTTTTTTTTTTTTTAACAGGCTTTTCAGCCGCAGAGATCCTGAAGATGATGGAATACTTAAAAGGAGGGGAAGACAAAGTCCGAATGCTAATCTTGTGAAGACATTAGTGTTTTTCTTTTTGGAAAGTGAAGTAAGTTGAGTTTCAGGGTGTTGAGACAGGCTTTGAGCTCTACTTTAACAAATGCTTTTCCATCATTCTCCTTGCTAATATAGAGACAAAAAAAAAAAAATTGTAATTTAGGGTGTGGGGGGAACCCAGACAAACAAACCCTCTCTCCTGTCCCCAGGTTTTGAGATGCATTGTAGCACTACTTGTTGTAGCATTTAGTCTGGATTAATCTTTCCAAGTTAAGTGAGGAAAGGAGGCTTCTGCTGAACCAGGGAACTCAAAAAATTTTCTCTTTCTGTGCCATGGACACAAGACAAGTGAGAAAAATACCTTCCAAGTTTTGTTCAGGGCTTAATTGCTGACCAAGAAAAATTCTTCATCTGTTCTCATTTTAGTTGCATGAACATGCTGCTTATCTTGTGGACAGCATGTGGGACTGTGCAACAGACCTCTTGAAGGACTGGGAATGTATGAACAGTCTTCTGTTGGAGGAGCCTCTCAATGGAGAAGAACGTAAGAGATTTTTGTAGATCTATCTTCATATTGCTGTGCAGTTGCAGTTTTAGTTTATAAGATAAGATGTTCACTTTTATGAGTAATATACATTAATATATTAAACCACTGATACTAATTAGAAAATATGGGGAGGAATAGAAAGAGATGGATTCTGGTGTGGAAGTGAGACACAAAAACCAATGCTGGTAAGAAAAAATGAAGAAAAGAGAGGGAATAAACATGCAGTGCCCAGTTGCCCTGTTGTTCATTAGGTTCAGGCTGTGCTTTTGTCGTTAGAAAAATTAAGTTGTTTGAGAAAGTGGTTCATTTAATGAGTGTTAAAAGTACCATATGGAAAAATATTGTTATGTCTTTGAAGACAGTAAAACCAAACACCCCCAGGTGTAATTCGTAATTGATAGGTCCTAGTAAATTACCTCTAAAAATGAGAAATAACTAAATTATTGTAGAACTTGGTGTTTGACTCTTATTCAGTGGTTTCCTCCTCAATTTTGATTTTAAATATTTTCCTGTTTGTTTTATAAGGTGCTTATTTTCCCTATCCCCTGTGCAATCCCCATCCCCACCAACACAAATCAGCTGTTCATCTATATGCTTGTCGTCTTCCCCCTCCTTTAAAAAATATTGATTCCTAGATACTAATACTTTTAGAAAATGAAAAATAAGGCTGTGTGTTAACATCTGTTTCTAAAATTTCAGCTTTAACAGATAGACAGGAAAGTGCACTGATTGAAATCATGCTTTGTACAATTCGGCAAGCAGCTGAATGTCATCCTCCTGTGGGAAGAGGAACAGGAAAAAGGGTAGGAAGCAAAAACCTATTTGTCTGGAGATGAGGGAATGGATATGTGGGGGTGGGACAGCAAGGGAAGAAGGAAAAGGTTGTAGGATGCTACGGTGAGGGTATTCAATTTGGAAATTCAGCTTCAGTCTCCACAGCCTCCAGTAACTGACTACCCTGGCAGGTCATGTTTTCTGAACTTTCACAAGTGCTGAATATTGTTTGTAATACTGCATTGGCTTTTAGTATTAAAGGTAATACAGAATTGATTTTGAAGGAAAGGTTGGAAAGGAGAACAAAAATCATGTTTGGAAAAGTTCAAAACTATTTTCAACTTTAAAGAGCAAAATGAGGGAAGGGAATGTAGTTCATAGCTTCTTTGGAAGGAGGGCAGTTCAGCAGTTGGATTTTCTCTGGTTATATGGAATTTAGGCAGCCCTCTTTTACTGGGGCATTGAGCAGGGAAGGGATCTGCTATCAATACTGATGCAGCTTTTGGTAAGAAGCCATTTCAGTACCAATTGAAAATGTCTGTGAAGATTGACACATGAATCAAATATTAAAATGGCAAGCAAGCTGGGATGGTTTGCTGTTCTTGTGTTGTTAAGCAAAGCATTCTAATCATGGTATTTTGTTGCAGTGAAAGGAGACCTTTTGTTCTAGTTTGTCACTTCTGTTTTGAATGAGATTTCAGTACTACTGGGTATAACTCAGAGTTCCTTTTTTTGAGTGCTGATTTTTTTAAAGCGTTTTTGTTTTGTTTTTAAGTCAAAATTTTACAGCTATATTAGCAGGTCTGTGTGCTAATTGTAATTTCAGTAAAGGTAGTGGAACTTTGTGGCAGAAATTTTAGTTGTGAAATCCTCACGGTACCAATTTTTTAGGTACTGACAGCAAAGGAAAAGAAAACCCAGTTGGATGACAGGACAAAAATTACTGAGCTTTTTGCAGTGGCACTTCCTCAGTTG
Organism: Florisuga fusca; assembly: GCA_038090715.1. NCBI lineage: Eukaryota > Metazoa > Chordata > Aves > Apodiformes > Trochilidae > Florisuga > Florisuga fusca. The sequence continues at coordinate 11,983 of JAAWXA010000157.1, forward strand.
CTAGCAAAGGTAAGTTTAATTCAATTTCTTGCTGATGAGGTGTCATTGAAATGTTGGATATAGATGCTCTAATCAGCTGTATGGCTTCCTTTTTTCTTAAGAGTGTTTATTAACGTTTGATCTCTAATGAATAGTGTTGTCCAAGAAGTTTTCATTTAAAACCTTTTTTCCTTGTCAATTTTACAGTATTCTGTAGATGCAGAAAAAGTCACCAACTTGCTGCAGTTGCCACAGTACTTTGACTTGGAAATTTATACAACAGGGCGATTAGAAAAGGTAAGATAAAATTTAATAACACTAAATGCCAAAGGAGAAAATGCAGAAATGAGATTTAATCACTGGAATTTGTCACCATTGCATGTGCAGTTTTTAGTGTGAGACTTTACTGTAATCCCTATTGAGAATGAGACTTGGACTTCACTTGGACTGGCTGCTGTTTTTGAAGAGACTCAAAGTTTTTAAGTTTTTTAAGGCCTTTCTGGGGAGTTCCAGGAATCTCACCAGTTAGAGGAACATAGTGTTTGTGAGAGAATTCATTGTTGGGTTGTGGTTATGTTTGCAGATGTCCAAGAGAAAGCTTGTAGAAGTAACTTCATAAGTTTTCTTTTTCTGATGACTGAAACTAATAAACCACCATCTTCATAGCACAAACTAGTTCACAAATAATGTAGTTACTGCTCTCATTTTATCCTCTCTGGTGACAAAGCTGGTGTAAGCTGTTCTTTATTTTTTCCTTCTCAGATGCCCTGTTTTCTGTATTGTGAAGCAAGTAGCTGGAAATCATTAGGGTCAAAGAGTAATTAAATGTTTAGTTTGACAGCATAGCCTAGCAGTCATAGAGCAGGAGTAAGTAACTTGAGGTTGAGGAAAGACATAGAAGAACAACTGAAATTCTATTTCAGTGCTGATACTTGGGTGTTATGAAACTAAATCTTCCTTTATACAACTTTTTGAGACCATGTGTGTTTTTGTGAGAGGCAGATAAATGCTTACATGTTGTTCAGTTGTCACTGAGTGTTAAATAAAAAACCATACCTACAGCTGAAAATTTTTAATGCCTTTTAAAAATGCATTGGACATTTAGCCTTTGACAAGCTTCTACTTTCTGGTATATAATTTTTTTAAAAAATTCACTTGGATGTTTCACTGTCCTTCCAGAGGTGCTTTATGTTCAGTATCATAGTTAGAAAAGTAATAAATGGAATTTATCTTCTAAAAATAGCTTAAGGTTTATTAAAAACACAGAAATACAATGTGTGGATGTGTATAGATTATAAGCTTTTCCATGCCTCCTCTTTCTTGTAGCATTTGGATGCCTTACTGCGTCAAATCCGGGATATTGTGGAGAAGCACACGGATATAGATGTTTTGGAAGCCTGTTCAAAAACATACCATGCTCTCTGTAATGAAGAATTCACAATCTTTAACAGGGTTGACATTGCAAGAAGTCAGTTAATAGATGAATTGGCAGACAAGTTTAATCGACTTCTTGAAGACTTCCTGCAAGAGGTATTTTAATGTGCAAGATGAAATTTTCCTGCCCCTGTAAATAATTTCACTCTTTTTTGCTGCCTTATGCCAGTCGTAGAACAGCTGGGTTGGGAGGGACCTCCAGGACTATCTAGTTCAGCCTCTTCTGGCAAAAGGACAGGCTTAGACAAGATGGCTCAGCACTCTGTCCAGACAAATCTTAAAAGTGTCCTATGCTGGGGAATCCACAGCTTCCCTGGGGGGATTATTCCAGTGGCTGATTGTTCCCTGTAGGGAAGATTTTCCTCTCGTGTCCAACTGGAATGTCCCCAGGAGTAACTTGTACCCATTTCCCCATGTCTTATCCATTTGACTCCTTGTAAAAAGGGGGAATCTCCATCTTCTTTGTAGCAAACCTGCAAGTGAAACATGGTGATAAGGTCTCCTCTAATCCTACTTTTCTCAAGGCTGAAAAAACCCAGGTCTCTGTGTTCCTTCATATGGTTTCCCAGTCCTTGGATCATCTTTGTGGCCCTTCTCTGGGCCCTCTCCATCCTGTTCACATCTTTTTTGTATAGTGGGGACCAGAACTCAACACAGTATTCCAGGAGTGATCTGACAAGCACTGAGTAGAGTGTGATTCCTTTTTATCTCTGCTGGTGATGCCCTTGTTGATGCAACCCAGCATCCTCTTGTCTTTGCTGCTGCAGCACACTGTTCACTCCTACTGAACCTGTTGTACACTAGGACTCCCAGATCCCTTTCCACAGAGCCCTTTCCCAGCCAAGTGGATCCCAACCTGTGCTGCTCTCCTGGATTATGATTTTCCTGGCACAATACTTTACACTTGTCCTTGTTAAACTTGCTAAGGTCTTGTTAGCCCACTCTTCCAGCCTGTCCAGGTCTTCCTTGAGGCTGGCTCTCCCTTCTGCAGTCCTCACTTCCCCACTCAGTTTGGTATCATCTGCAGGCATGGGAAGTGTCTGTGACAGCTTCACACTTCTCAGTGCAGACTTATTTTATCCATCTTGGATTCTGCTGATCTTACTGGCCTGAACTAGACCTCCATTCTGGAAACCTACATGGAGTATGTAAGAAATGTGCCCAGTAATCCATTTATTTCCCCCTTTGTGAGGAAAAAATAAAACTGAGGGCTAAAGCAAGAAAATGAAAGGCCAGACAGTTGGCTCGAAGGAAAGGACTCTGGTAGAAGTGTTGAAATCTGTAGTGCTTTGGGAACATTGTGCAACTACAGCACAGTAAAACTCAGCAGACTTGCAGTATCACTGATGCACTGAGGAGGAGTTTCTGTGACCTTGGATTGTTTATCCTATGTACTTAGATTTTTTGGACCTTTGCCTTTTTGCTTCTTTGTCCGATTGCAAGTTTTTTGGAACTTGTGGGAAAACTAGAACCAAAGGACTTCCCCTAACTTTTTTAGGTAAAAGATTTTTTCTGTGATTAAAGTAAGATTGAGATAGTGACCTGTGGCCCATCTAGTCCAGTATCTATTGTCTGACAGTGGCCTCTGCTGGATTCTTTAGAGAAAATTGAAGCACCTTCATCATACATGGTATTCTGCTATCTTAGACTTTTTTCTTTTTTTCCCTTCTCCCTCCTCCCTGCCCTCATCACTCATTTTTCCTTGTGCTTCTAGTTGTTTCCAAATGTGACCTGGTACCTTCTCTCTTAAACTCATCTAAAAACAAATATGTCATTGAGAAATAATTCAGGTGCAATTCTTTCTCTTGTGCAATCTCTTGCTTTCTCTCTGTCTGTTGGTTGGGTTGAGGGGGGAGAGAGGAGGGAGGCATGTTTTGGGGTTTGGTGGTTTGATTTTTGGTTTTACCTTCTAAAGTTCTTTAGTTTACTTAGCATACATTTCTTGGGATAATTCAGTCTATGGTTATTAAACAGGGGGAGGAACCTGATGAAGATGATGCATATCAGGTCTTGTCAACACTGAAGAGAATCACTGCTTTCCACAAGTAAGCAGGCTTCTGCAAATACCTGTTGGGGTTTGTGGTATGGGGGAGTTGTTTTTGCTTGTTTTAATTTGATTCCTCAACTTCTTAATGCAAGTTGGAGGTGTTTTAATTGGTGTGAAGGGTTGTGCAGAATATGGTGCATTTTGAGCCCATGTAGAAATAAATACAAAATTGAACACTTCTGGGTTTTTTTGCACCTTGGTATTTTTCTTTGTGGTTTTGTTAGGGTTGTGTTGGGGGGAGGGCATTTAATTTTTGGTTTAGTTTATTTTGTTTTGTTTGGGGTTTTGTTTGTCTATTTTGTTTTTCTTTTTGGTAGTTGTTCATACAAAATTGCAGAAATGGTGTTAGTTAAATTATATCTTTGCTTCATTTCTAATGCTTCCAGTGCTCATGACCTATCAAGATGGGACTTGTTTGGCTGCAACTACAAGTTACTGAAAACTGGTATTGAAAATGGAGACATGCCAGCCTGTGTTTTAGACAACAAAAAATAGCTTTTGTTGCTTATGTGCTTTTATCATCTAATGTGTTTTTTCCTTTTGATTTCAGATTGTTATTCATGCACTGCAGTGTACTCATTATGTAATCCTTTGGCAGCTAGCAAAAGTTACTGAAAGCAGTTCCACAAAGGTATGTCTTGTTCCAGTTGTATTAGTAAGTAAATATTTGTACATGCCTCCAGTGTCATCAAGTGGGAACTGTGATGGAATTAAGACCAGTATTTTTTTTTTCTATACCACGACCTGCCAAAATCTGCATTTCTGACCAGTTCTTCTGAATTCATACTTTTAGTAGTGGAATGCTTGACTTAAATGTAGTATTTCCCTAAATTTTGATGGTTTTATTATTTGTATGTCAATATTGTTTAATTTGAGAGAATTGTAGTAAATAAATGCAGTACCTATTTCTCTGGCAAAGTAACAATGCTAAGGAGGCATAGAATACCAGCTGTAAATACAGTATAGTCAGTCTCACTGCTCTCAAGTAGCAGGATTTGTTTGCAAACTGAATTATCAGTGACAAGTCAGTAAGATATAAAAAGTCAAACACTATTCTAGTACTCTTACTGCTCAGTATGTTGCAACATACTTTGCCCTTCATCAGTCTTCTGAATGGGTTGTTAAATAAAGACATGAGAAGATTAAGTTAAATTTCAAACTTTCTCAGGGACAAATAACAGCTTGTTCAGGTTCTATGTATATTAATCTTGAAGGGCAATGCTCTTGAAAATATCATCTTTCTAAATTCACTTCCTGAAACTTCTTGATTAAGGTTTCTTACATTCACTGGACAGCATTGCTTAAAGAGGGTAATAATCCCAACTTCCATTTCTTTTTGTGGTTCACATGAGAAAATTGCTACTTGCTACTTTAATTTATAAGAGTGATCATGAATAATGCAGTGGACTTGAATGTTTACAGCTACATAGGAGGTCTGTGGTGGATAGCTCTGTGAAAATGTGTACATTACATGTGACTGTAAAACTTAAAAAGCAAAACTCTTACATGAAATCCTGCTCTTTAAAGGAGGATCTTCTGCGTCTGAAGAAACAGATGAGAGTGTTCTGTCAAATCTGTCAACACTACTTGACCAATGTAAACACTGCTGTTAAGGAACAGGTTTGTGACTATTGCTTATCCTTGTTGTCTTGCATGCGTGAAGGTTTGGGGTTTGGTTTCTACATTATCTTCTGTTTCACAAAGAATTGAGACATCATCTTGAGAAATACTTGTGTTGAGTTTTGAGGGTAACCAGCCAGGAACCTGCAGGACGTACCTGGAAAAGGTTAAAAGGAAAAGGTTAAACTGTAGAGTCTGAGGCTCTTCCAGTCCGTGGTGAGGTGGTTCTCTAGCCAGGACACTGAGAGGAGTTTCAAGTTCTTGTGATGAGCACAGGTGACTTTGTGATGAGCCTTTTACTTCTAAAGGTAATAACCTTGAAGTTGACAGTTTGGTCTGCTGAGTAGTTGCACAATGGCAGCTTTTGAAACTTGTTCTTTAACAAGAATATTTCTGGAGCTGAACAGGCATGTGCTATACTGAAAATATTCCTGGAAATGAAGAGGCATGCTCTGTGTTGGAGAGCTACCTAGTGTCAAAAAATCACAAGGTGTGAGCAACAAAAATTACTGAAGCTCCAAGCAGGTCTTTTAAAAAGGCTGTAGAACTGTCAGACTCAGGTGAGTGCTCTAGATACTAAAACTGGCTTAGTCACATAAGGTAACTGAACCATGAACCATGGTTCTACTTTCCTTCTCTCATGTCATAAAAGGTCACAAGGGACTTCAGAGCATCACCTGTATTTTTGTGACCAGGAAATAAGTAACACTTGCTTTGAGGAGTTAGAGAGTAAAGCTGTTCATTGAAATGGAAGTACTTAAGAGATTAAAGTCAGAATGAGGTGCAGCACTAAGCAGTGTGTGTTGCCTTAGTCTGTTAGTTTGAAGTATGTCAGTCTTCAAGTCTGACATTCTGAAGTCATCTGAACTTTCCAGGGAGATGGAGCACAGCCATTTAAATCTGATGTCAGATGTACAAGTTAGGCAGCAAAATGAAGAGGTGGCTGCTTTTTTGGAAGCAAGACTTCAGTATTTAAACAGATCGAATGACCTCAGCTGTTCAATGTGATTGAAGCAATTCTAAAAAAAAAAAAAAAGGAAAGAAAAAAGGAAATTGTGCTGTGGTTGGTGTCCACAAAGTTCTCCAGTGACCTAATGCAGTATCTGTCAGGCAGAATTGCAGAATTTGGGAGTTTCAGGCTCCTTGTGTTTTAATCTTGCAGTGCTTTAATACTTAGTTGGCTTCATCTGTGCAGTTTGTTATTTGGAGATCCAGTCTTCATTCAGCAGTCTCCTGTAAGACACTGTGCATGTTGACTTCCATTTATCCTTTGTAGTTGATTAGGGCTAAAATGGCTTGTGGACACCATTGGGCTCCAAAGTATTTTGTTAAGTAGAAATGCATTATTCTAAACAGAATCCAGTTTCCAAGCAATTATTTACAAAGGTCTGTTTTTCATAGGCTTTCACAATTCTGTGTGATGTGTTGATGATCTTCAGTCATCAGATTATGACAGGAGGACGTGACATGTTGGAGCCACTTGTTTACACTCCTGATTCTTCATTGCAATCTGAACTACTCAGTTTTATTTTAGATCATGTCTTCATTGATCAGGATGATGATAATAATAGTGCAGGTTTGTATAAAGTTTGTTTCCTTCACGTTTTTTGCCTTCTGACTAATACATTTGTTTGCCTAGGCTTTTTTGTCTTGTTTTTTTCTTATCTTCTGGCATTAAGATGTGTGTGTACACAGAGTTTGTGTTATAAATCATCAGCACCTCATAAAAGCAGTTTATGTTTTGCAGACATGTAGGATAACTGTGATAAAGGTTTGGGTTTATAGGCACAATTCTGTATCTTGTCATGATACAGAGACTTGTCAGTGTGCAGTGAAGTGCACTGCTCTCAGAGTTGAGTTTTGATGTGGGTTGAGGGTCAGGATTCAGAAAATCAATTTTTATGTAAATGCTGATGTATGAAGTATTTAAACCAGAGAGTTTTCATGTTTTGAACTCCTTGTAGATGGACAGCAGGATGATGAAGCTAGCAAAATTGAAGCATTGCACAAAAGAAGAAATCTACTTGCAGCTTTCTGTAAACTCATTGTATATACTGTGGTGGAAATGAATACAGCTGCAGACATTTTCAAGCAATATATGAAGGTAAATCTGAAGCCTAGTAGTGATACTTCATAAAACTAGTAGAATGTAGTAGCTGTGGATTTTAGATTATTTCTATTTTACCTTACAAGGTAACTGATGAAAAATGTGAAGAATTCAAAACTCCAGAGTAGGAAGTTTGTAAGCTTTTAAAAGTCCTTTTTCTGCAAGAAAGGAAAAAATTACTGAGATTATTTTCACAGTTCCAGTGTGTGGGTAGAAAGGGAGGGGTGATGAAAACCTGGTAATTATTTTTACTTTTTAAAAAAATATATTTATTTTCTTATCCTGGTTGATGCTACATTTTTAATTTAGTTACTAGTCTAGCAGGCCTTTTGAGAACCTCCTCACAAAGATCAACTCCATCATGTGTAGCCTTATCAAATATTTTCAGCTTAAACTTTGTAGAAAGGAAGGGAGTTTTGTCAGTTCCACTCACCAGCTGGTTGCAGGTGTCCCCCCTTACCCTTAGTGATATTTATAGCTGTTTCTATCCTATTTAAATATAAAAAAGCCTTCGTGGCTCGTGGGACTCACAGCTGCACAATAATATGAATTCTCATTTTCTGAACATGATAAAGCTTTGCTCCTTAGTGGTTACCTTAAAAAATTAAAATTTAGGCAGGCTGCATTTGTGTGCCCTACATATATATTTTAAATCTCTAAATAAGTAATTGGGTCTTTATTGAACCTGAAATACCTTTAGAGCTGAAGAGGAAGCTGTCTTCATTTGAAAAGTTTTGGCTCTGACACTATCAATATATGCTTCCTTTCAGCACAGAAAGGAGAAAACTCTCCACCAGGGTTATAGGAGTTACTAAAAAGATGAGATTCTGATCTTGAACCCCTGAAGGGGTGAACACTTGTTATTAACAAATGTGTTATGGCCTTCAAGATAATTAGGTCATTCTTTCTCTAAGTGCTAATGACAAGAATGAAAAGCAGTGAATAAACTCTTTCTGATTTGAGGGTTTTTGAATAATTATGGAGGTGGTTTTGGATATTATTGTGGTGGTGAACATGTTATTTTTCTCCTTTTGAAAGTATAGATTTTTCTTTTTTTTCCAATAGCAAATCCTAGATGTAGTTTTCTGAAAAATCTGGTAGTAATGTTTTCAAGTAAAATTAAAAGCTAACTTTTTTTTTCTACTTTTTTCCTAGTATTACAATGATTATGGTGATATTATTAAAGAAACAATGAGTAAAACAAGACAGATAGACAAAATCCAGTGTGCTAAAACGCTCATTCTTAGCTTGCAACAGGTAAGAAGGATTTATAATAATTTTATGAATGAAACTGAGTGCTCTAGATCACATTCTGTTTATTAGCTAGTGTGAAGAAATTGTTGTGGAAGGTAGGGATAAATAGGTCTAAATTGAAACACGTTTTCTGCAGCCATTTGAAAATAATCTTGGAAATTTCCAAGTATTGTGCTATGAAAAGTGCATGGTAGAGGCTGATAAATATGAAATAAACTGATACCTTCATAACTCTAAACCAATAATTTAAAGTCACATATTCAGTAACATGTTGTGAAACTGCTTGTTTATCTGTTGAGGAATAAGTAAACAAGGTAAAACACTGCCTGTGTGGTGGGGTTTTGTGGTGGTGTTTGTGGGGTTTTTTGCTTTGTTTTCTTGTTTTGCTCTTTCTTCAGAAATAAACCAGCAATGAAACAGAACAGAAGTAATGGGAAATTTTAGTAGTTTAGGATTTCTTAATGTTTATTGAAGGCTTCACTCATCTTTGAAATTAAAACATGGTTCAGGTAATAAGCTTGTTTGTGTGGAGACCTGATGAATTTGGTTGAGGTCACAGTTGGATTCATCTGCTCACCTGAACCATCTTCATGAATCTTATTTATAGGATCAGAGTGATAAAGCAGTATCACTGCAAACCATTGTAATCCAACAAAGATCTCTGCTGCTGTTCAAAAATGTACCCCAGTTTGTCCTCTCTCCCCACACCTTTTTTTTTTGACCTGAGGTCATAAAGCCACACAGTAGATACAGATGTAGATATTGATCCTGGTTGACTCCTAACCAGAAAAAGTCCTTAATGAAGCCCCTGAGCTGGTTTATCTGTTTGGATAATGCCAATACGAGGGAGGATGAGGCCTTTCCCTTTGATAGCAGCATGACTTTAAGGATCTGGTGGAAATGCAACATAAAACATACAGGCCTTGCTTGCTTTTCACCAGAGTTCACAAGTTCTTGTGATACTGGGTAAATGCTATCCTTATTAATATTTTCTTTTTCTGAGTAACCAGCCCCTTATATCTTGAAGGGCTGAGAGAGGAAGTGAATATAGTAGGTACAGTTAGATAGGGAGACAGTCACACAAGCCTGGTGTGACAAGAAGAATGGTAACATGAGGGGACCCAAATATTATAAAACAAACAAAAAACCCAAATGTGCAGTTAAACACATAACTAGTGCTTTTTCCTAGAAAACTTCTTAAAAAAGAAACTAACCAGAGAGGAAATAAGTGATAGTTGATAAAGAAAAATACCTAAGTTGCAGTGATCTATAGAAACATAAAAAAAATTGGCAACTATGGGCCAAAATGGAAAGTTAATGTTCATAGTTCATTGCTTAGTTACTGTTCATGGTTTTAGTTTATTCTGTTAAATGAGAGAGTGAGGGGTGGGTGTGTTGGACAGAACTAGAAAATAATAGCAAAATTGGCAGTTAAAGAGAATTGCAACCAAATAGCATAAGAAAATTTATAAAAGAGGAAAAGAGTGTAAAGTTCAGAGTACTCAGCTTTGCCAGGTATTGATACGGAGTTAAAAGTCTCGATCCTCAGCTGCAAAATTTCTGGTGTCTTTGGTATAAAACACTTCTTCCCTGACACTTAGCTGTGTGTTGATTGGTCCAAGGTTTGGCATTAATACTTTAATAAATGAAAATCTCTCTTTTCATTTCATGCAGCTTTTCAATGAAATGATTCAAGAAAATGGTTATAATTTTGACAGATCATCACCGACATTCAGCGGCATAAAGGAACTTGCTCGACGTTTTGCTTTAACATTTGGATTGGATCAGCTGAAAACAAGAGAAGCTATTGCTATGTTACACAAGTAATTGTGTGCTTTGTATTGCTTCCCTATTTGTAAACACTTCCTGACTAACCTTAACATGCCTTTTTAATGTTTCAAAAACAGTTTTTACTATGAAATTCATCAACATGAGCCCATTTGTAAATGAGGAGATGACTGCAGTTTAGTCCCTGAATTAAGCCAAAATAATAAATAATGTTGATGTTCTTCAGGATCATTTTGAAAGCCTGAAAATGGTAGCAGTGTTGATGGCATAATGAAAAAAAGTATTTTTAATATCTTATTTGTAAGAACTGATCCCCTTAATTCAGTGGTGGTCATGTTGGCCTCAAGCAGAAAACTTGAAATGCAGGATAGAAACATAATGACCAGATTCCAATTATGAATAGTGGGGGGTTTTTTGGTGTGTTTTTTGTTTGTTTGTTTGTTTTGGTGTTTTTTTTTGTTAGTTTGTTTCCCAGCATATGGAAACATGAAATGATTACTTTATTGATGTAGAAAAAAGGTGTTCAATTTTGGTAGATCCCAGTGCTTAGAAGTTTTCTTTGATTTGTCTTCATGTAAATTCATTTTAAACTTTTTTTTTTAGGGATGGCATAGAATTTGCTTTTAAGGAGCCTAATCCACAAGGTGAGAGCCACCCACCACTGAATTTGGCATTTCTTGATATTCTGAGTGAATTCTCCTCCAAACTTCTCAGACAAGACAAAAGAACAGTGTAAGTATTTTCTTAATATTACTAATATTTATAACGATAGCCATAAAATGCATGGCATCTGAATAAATATGTATTTATGTGTATTGCATTCACCTGAAGTGGAATCTCTGGAGTAACAAGATAATTGTACACTAATGCAGTCAGGTCTAATCATGAAGAATCAACTATTCCTCTTATTTTATGGTGGATGAACATAAATGATGTTCTGGATTTGCTGTTGTCAGGCCTTTGTGTTAACTGGAGAAGGAGCATTGAGTGTTTCAGTAGTTACTTGACATGTGAAAATCATGCTATATTTTGCATCTTTGTAATTATTTTTTCCATTTAAAGGTATGTTTACTTGGAGAAGTTTATGACCTTTCAGATGTCTCTACGAAGAGAAGATGTGTGGCTTCCTCTCATGTCCTACAGAAACTCTTTATTAGCTGGTGGGGATGATGATACTATGTCAGTGATTAGTGGAATTAGTAGTCGAGGATCTACAGTAAGAAATAAGAAGACAAAACCAGCAACAGGGAAACGGAAAGTACCTGAAGGTAGAACTTTTCTCATCTTCTCCTAGAGTAGATACTCACATGATACACATTGCTCTCTCTTGGTTAGCTTATAGCTGTGCATATTGACATCTTAATGGGAAAACTAAAGTCAGAGTAATGTAACACTATGCTTTGACTTTACCCAGTGTAGTGCCTTTCAATATGAAAGTATTTTAAATATTCTAGCCAGTGGTTAAAAATCCAGGCCTTGTGGGGCACCTCTAAGACTTTGTGGCAAAAAGTAAAGAAATGGTTTCACTGTAACCGGAAAGTAGCTGCGTTTAAGTGACGTTTAAACGTTCAATTTTAGACGAGTTTGAAAAAATTTACTGATGTCCTTGCAGCTGAAGAAAGCAGCAGTAGTGACAGCATGTGGCTGAACAGGGAGCAGACAATGCACACACCAGTCATGATGCAGACCCCTCAGCTTACTTCCACAATAATGAGGGAGCCCAAGAGATTGCGACCTGAAGAAAATTACATGGGTGTCTATCCTATGCAGCCCGAGCACCACCAAGCTCCGCTCGATTACAAGTACGTAGATGAGTAGGTCTGCTTTGTGTTTGTGTTCACACACAAAACCAGTTCATGTTTAAAATAGAATAATGGTCTTTTTAAGCACGCAAGTAACGTGGATGTTGGCTCAAAGGCAACAGGAAGAAGCCGCGCGGCAACAACAGGAGAGGGCAGCGATGAACTACGTCAAGCTGAGAACCAACTTGCAACATGCTATGTGAGTGAGAGGGAAATGTCCTGTCGGTGGTTTGGGGAGGGGAATTCATTTTAGGCATTGTTACTCTGGTATCTTTTAAGAGGGATATGTATTCTAGTTCCTGAGTAGCGTTGCCATGTCTTAAAATTTGAAGTTGGCTTAGAGCGGTAGAGAAGTGCGTGGTGATGCATTTAGCAGGATAGATCTGTTTGATATCCTGCTTATTTTTCAACTTAATTCTCAGAAGCATTAAATGGAAGTGAACTTTGTACTGAAGGGAACTGCTGTTTGTGGCAGGTATCAGTGCAGCGTGTGAAATAATCTTCATGTATTCCCAACTGCAGAATCAATTTTTTAGAAATAGAACGTTAATAAAGCAGGTGTTTATTGTGGAAAGCAGAAAGATTCTGCTCAGGTTAAGTCATCTGCTTCTTTCTTCTTTGACCCCTGAGTTGTGAGTTTGTAAGTTCAGCTGCTTTTTGTTATTAAAAAAAGTATTCCTTTTAAAGAAAGTGCTGTATTCTGCATTTCTGTGATCAGTATGGATTTGTCCAGCCTAAGCTGACACCGAAGTTGAGAAGAATCTTGTAGCAGCAGTTTTATAGAACTTCTGAACCCAAACGCACAAAAAACTTGTAAAGCCCTCCATGTTGTGAACATGTACCCATTTCACAGTGCCATTTACTTCACTGTGATTCATCATGTGTGCATTTTGACATGTATGCTAATTGAATTGTGTTCAGAGCAAGTTTAGCTGAGGAAGGGAGGACTGCTTTCAGAAGTTCTCTGCTTTAATGAAGGCTGTGTAATGCTACAGAAGAAAAGAAAAATTGTCAACTAAAAACATGGACATGTATATTGAGGAGTGTTACATCTTCCCCCTAGTTAGTTTAATTCAGTGGCTTTTATTTCTTTTTTAAGTAGTGATGCCAGTTAGTATAATTAGAATGACTCCTAACTTCATGAGAAAAGGCTGATGTTGCACATGGAAGTTGCAGGGAAAGAGGATGAAGCACTGTGTGGGAATGTCTGAAAACGGATCCATATTATTACAAAGATTTTCATGCTTTGTCATAAGGCAGGAATGATTTTTCTTTAGGTGTCAAAACTTACATTCCTTCTCCCCTAACATAAATATTTGCATGGAAATCTCTGAATTAGGTGTGGGTTTAATCTGCCTGTTGACTCTCACAGGCTCTCAGAGTGCCCATTCAGAGATACATCACCAAGTTCCATGGGAGTGGGTCTTTGTTAGTTTTTCCTCACTCTTAGTAGCTCCAAGCTGATTAAAAACTCCAGCTTTCTTTAGTAGCAGTTATGCATTTATTCAATGACTTAATTTCTTTTCTGTCTATTGGAGTTATCATTAGCTTGCAGTTCCTTATTGAGCATGAGCTTATATTCAGATGAAACCTAACTTGATTTAGTGCTAACCAGTGTGCTTTTTGTTTTCATTTCAGTCGACGTGGCACAAGTCTAATGGAAGATGATGAAGAGCCAATTGTTGAGGATGTGATGATGTCATCAGAAGGGAGGATTGAAGATCTCAATGAAGGCATGGATTTTGACACCATGGACATAGACCTAGTAAGAAATTTACTTGTTGCTTGCTAGATTTCGTGTTTGTGTTTTTGCCCTTAAAATAGGATATTTCAATCAAATTTGAGCTTCGATGAAACAGAAAAACCATTCTTAACCTCTTTATTTGCTTGCTTTCTAAAGCCACCATCAAAGAACAGGAGGGAAAGAACAGAACTAAAACCAGATTTCTTTGACCCCGCTTCAATCATGGACGAATCGGTAGGTTAACTCACATAAGAGGGAAATAATGTGAAATCAATCATAATATTACAATAATATTTTACTTCAACTTAAAAATTTAAAGAATGCAATCTGTAGGTTATCTTCATTAGCTTATTTTGGCAGACAGGTACAGCCAGTGGGAATATTTTATGCAGTAATGTCAGCTTCATAAATTCTAAAGCAGTCGATGTTTGCAAGTTTATAGGATTTTTGTTCTTAATACTTTATATGCAGTTACTGAAAATCAAAGGCCTTTTGAATCTTGAGAAGAAAACACAGCTGGTATAGAATAGACCCTTGCAGTCATTGGTAGGAAAGACCTTTTTAAAAAAAATTAAAAACTGTGCATACACAATATTAAAAGGAAGTGTCCTGTCATGATAACCTTAGTTTAATGACTGATGTCATTGCTAATTGTCAGCATTGGATAGTTTGCCTTTTTTAAAATTATATTTTTGGTGGGTTTTTTGTTTTGTTTAACTAAAAGTTACATTTACTTTTGTGCATTAGTAAGATAATGGAGAAAATAGGTAATAGAGATAACACAGATATCTATTTATAGAGATGAGAGGTATTTTTTCTTTCCATATAAAGTTTTAGGTCCAAAACATCCGAAGTCTGTAGTTTCTGCTTGCAGTTTGCCCTTTTTTCCGACCTGATAAATCTGCAGTCTCTATTCTCTTTTAAAAATCTGCATGAGGGATTCCTTCTGTCTTGAACCACTTGTAATGTATGCAGCCATATTTGACCTTGTGTAGCTGGTACAAAATTACACTGGAAATAATAAACTGCAGCAAGCCAGCAGAGGACAGTGCAACAAGGCTTCCTGGGAATCTTGGACAGCTTGGTGGAGTTTGGAAGACGGTTATGTATTTTTTACAGTGTTGTTGCAGCGGGAACCTGTTCTTGTCATGGGAGAAAGAAGTCTTAAATACTGTTTTAAATGCAAATCCATATCTTTTGTACTAGTAGGCCTTTGCTTTAGTAGTAATTAATCAGATCAGGTTGTGCATCTAGCTGTTGTGTGTTCTGTTCCTGAAGTCATGCCAAGAAAGTACATGATCTGTTTTCTGATGTTCTGTTTGGAATTAGTTCTTCCCTTCCCCTTGATTTTTTTAAAGTGATTGCTCTGTGAAATACCCATCATTTTAATTCTGACAATGCTGGAAATTTGGTCTTCTACAGGTGCATTTGACTGATTCCAGAAACCTTTCAGCCTTTCAGTTTCTAAAACTCATTAAGAATAATTTCTATAGCATTACTGTTAGTTAGCTGGTTACCTTGCCCATTACTTTATTTCCCATTCGTCTCCCACGAGAGCCCAGGGTTTGGTAGGCTGCAGTGTGGGGTTGTCACCACCTGATGGCAGCCGGTGACAGCCACATTTCTCTGCAAGCTTTTTGGTGCCTTCCTCAGTGTGCCAGCTCAGCCGGCTGGGTCAGGCTGTTCCTCTGCAAGGAGGGAGCAGAGGAGCACTGCAAAATGAGTTGGTACCATCCAGGGGGCACGTAGCAAACCAGGCAGAACATGACACAGCAAGGGTGCTGATCCTGAAAGCAGAAAACAGCAAACAGCTGCTCGTAGGCATAAACCCCACCTAAATGAATCTTAGCTGCCTCAATAGGGGAATCTCTGCTAACAGTTTTAGGAGACAGCATGAAAATCCGTATTTCACCAGAGATGAATTTATCAATCAGTATTTTTAATGTAAAAATATAAATAAAAGTATTCATAAATGCAAAAAACTTTCTCTGAATAAAGTCAATTTGCTTTATTCATATAATTTATTTCAGAGATACATTATTCTTGGAGTTGTTGCAATTGTTTTTAATAGAAATAAACATAATAAATTTGTTTAATTTATTCAGGTGCATATGGTTTATGATCAAAATTTAAGTCTTCTCATTTTTTGTGTCCAGTTATTGCTGGCACCTGAGGCAGTTGTGTCTTAGTGTGCTATATTGTATGATGCATCTTAAGTGAATTTAATACCAAGAACAGTAAAAACTGATTTGTAAACAGATAAATGTGAACAGCAGTGTTAAGGTTGAGGAAAATTAAGTCTCTTGTGGCTCTCTGGTTTTAAGTCTTGTAAAAGCTAGGACAGTCACAAGAACTGGATCTTCTGGGGTTTGTTTTGGTATATCAGTGGTGATACCTACTTCCATTGGCATAGAAAACTGTATGGGAACTGAAAACTGATTCTTTGTTTCAGGAAAGCTTTTTCTTCACTGAATCCCAGACTCCTGAACATATTTTGATTTTTACCTGATAATTGATTGGTTGGTTGGGGTTTTTTCCTTTTTCTTTTTTCTTTTTTCTTTTTTTTTCTTCTGTCTTCCTGACAAAGCTGATACATTTAATAGGAAATACTAAGCTTGTGTCCTGTCCAGCTGCTGCTGCTGTTGGTATGAACACAGGCCACAGCAGCAGCAAGTGTACAGAGAGTTTTCTCCCAGGCTTAGTTGCTGGAAACTGCACATGTGATTTCAAGCTGAGGCCTAGAGAATGCCATTATCAAAGAACTCTTTTAAAAAAGTTAGGCAACTACCTAGAAATTATTCTGCAACTATTATCTAAAATAATTAAAGCACAGTCTTTATCACATTCCTGTTGGATCTAGTTAATTTCAAGTGTGGGAAAACTATTTTTGAATGAATGAGGTGCCCTTTTCATATGATGACATAAATCAGAAGTGTGGTGAATCTGGTTTGGAAGGAAAATAAAGTTATAATGCCTTAACATATCTTGAAGTGTCTTAATCTTAAATCATATACTAATTGCTTTGTTTTTGTTAAATGTGTAGTAGACAACAAATTGACACCATTTCTAACTTTTTTTTTAGGTTCTTGGGGTGTCAATGTTTTAATACCAGAACAGCAAATAAATCAGTGGTGAAGTCATTTTCTAAGTGGAAGAGGAAGTTTTTCAATACAAAATTGTGGTAGATACAGTGAAATTCTGAACAGATTTTTCTCTAAGGAGAATGACATGCTTTCAAGATCAAGTGCATTGAAGGGGCAGTTTTGTTTGCCTGAAAAAAAAAAGAAATGTAAAGGACAAGTAAACAATTTGAGGATAAGCTACACTTTTTGTTTGGGAAAAAAAATCTATTTTATTTATGTGCTATCAGTTTATTTCTGGATCATAAGAAGTATTCCCTCTGAGTTTTAATCTAACAGTCTGAGAGGTGTTTGGTACAGGTTTGAGGCCCTCTCTATACATTTTCTGGCTATACTAAATAATCATGAGCTCTGCTGGATTGCTGTTTACATCCACGACCTGAAATAATGGATTGGTTTTCTTACAGTGATAGAACCAGAAGAGTGTCAGTATTTTTAAATTAAATGCAAACTTCAGCAGCAGAAGGTTTGTATTACCTAATCATGGACAAAATTACATAAAGCAGATTTCTAACAGCTTTTTAGTCAACAACACAGGTTTATACCAAAAGCTTCATGCTAGCCTTCTCAGAAAGGTCCATAAATGATGAACTACCAGAAAGTAACAGATCTCAGTCATGCTTGCCCATTACCAACCCTGAAAGTTTGCTTGTCCTTTAAGAAAAATGTAATGTTGTGAAATTCCTTCCAGTAGTGCCACTGTATTTTGTCTCCAAATAAAAGAAGCTTATTGTAGTATGTTTGCAGAAAAATTCTAAACAAAAATTATACAGCTTATTAGAGTGTGGGAATAGGGGTCTAAATTTTAAATAAAATTATATATATATATAAATTGGTGCTGATTTTATAATTGCGCAGTTTGTTTAGTTTTTTCTTACTTTTAAATTCCAACTTAAAATTATGAGGTTTCAGAAATATATTGAAAGTTTAACAATGTTTAAAAATAGAAGAGCATGAGAATTCATGCTTTAAAAATGATTTTTAAATTTGTATTTTATATTGTTTTATCTATCTGTCTTTGCAAGCAGTCTTCAGGTTAAAGATACTTCTAACAGGTTACAGTACATTTCCTCTGTGTGTAAATTAGATTGGATAATAGAAATTCATAAACAACCCATAATATTCTTTGAAAGCTAAGCTTTAAAATTCATCTTGTGTCCATTCACAAATAAATTAAATTTGGTCTAAAACAGAAAGTGGATCCATGCCATTTTGACATCGACTCATTTGCAAGGCTTAGGCAGCTAGACATCATTTTAAAGGAAATATTAACTTATATTACATATGTATATTTTTTGTCAGTTGTCTCTCAGTTCTTGAGGTATATTATTTTAATCATTCCATGCCTTAATATGCTTGCAATACAAGAATCTCCCCAAATGGGTGAATACAAAAAGGCTTCCTGTTTTTAGACTCAGAAATTAAACATTCGGCTGTGGTAGCCAAAAACCATAGATTATCTAAAGGATCATGATAAAATATAATTATTTTACTAAGTCATGGGGTAACAACCAACTCAAAACTAGATCTGCCTAACTCATTTTACATAAATAAATACTCATGTCTAAAAGTACTGCCTATATTGTTTTTCACACCACTGCATTTAATAGAACTGCTGAGAGGACTGTATATATGATTTTAAACTTAAGTTGATTTTTCTTACTCTTGAAGGAGTGTTTCTTTGTGAAAGCAGTTCTTACAGCTTTGTTTTCAACCAGCTAAAAATGTTTTATATATTTACCTTAACCTGTTGTCCTCCACATTCTATTGTCCTAATTGTACTGTTTTCTGATTTGTATTTATGTCTTGAGACAGTAACTTTTTGAATAAAAATAAACCTGCAGTATGTTGTATGTTTGATCTTTTTAAATCGGGGTTAGGGGAGGACAGTGAAGAAAGGGGGTTGAGTAAAGCAAATGTTATGTTTATAGAAATCAATCTTTTTTCATGTCTTTTAAGTGTTTGTCTCAGAGTTGGGATAATGTATGGAAAACTGCACTGTTTTATATTTGTAATAAATTGTACAAGTTTTTAAAATGTGAATAAAGCACTAATTGGGTAATAATTTAAAGTAGAAAAGTTAATGCAATCATGATTGTTTAAATATGCTTTAATTTGAGATAAACTTGTTAAAAAAATAGTGTAAATACAGAGTGAGCTTTTCAAGAGGTTAGTATCTGCAAATAAAATTTTTAAAATTTGTATAGAACTTTTACATGCCAAGAAATCAGTGGTTAATTGTTTTTGTGTTACCTTTTTAAAGGCCTATCAGTAGCCTTTCTCTTGGGTTCTTTTTCCTTTCAATGTTTATCTGGCACTGTTCAGAATGTTTGGATTCAGGTGTTGGAGGTTATGTGTGAAGCCCAATTGAAGTACCACTAAAAATGAAGTGCCACTACTTCCTATTTGTTACATTTATTGTACTCCTGATCAACATTCTAAGCTTAACTGGCAAGAGAGCAAGGAAATAAGGGGAAAAACCCTAAAGATTTCTTCTCTGCAACTGAGCAGCTCTGGCTGTGTCTTGAAAGCTCCTTTCTGTTACAAGACTTTTTAAAGGAGACACTTTAAAAATCACAGATATAATAGTTCTAATCCTTGCTAATGTAACTTTAAATGTTTTGGACTTTTTTTTTTTTTTTAAATTATTACTACAAATGTTCATTCCTGTCTCTAAATCCTGCTGTAAATTCAATAGTATCTTGTGAAAAATGGTTTTAGTAGGTTTATAACACAAGAAAAATACCTTTGCTATACAATGTAGAGTCTGTTCTGGTTATGCCATTTTGGTACAGAAGCTTGTAAATGAAAGAAATTTGAGTTTTGAAGAGAGATGTGATAAAAATGTAGAAAACAATAAACAATTTAGAGAAAGCACACAGCCTGTCCTCTAGTTTACCACAGAGACCACAGGGAAGATGCTGAGATGGTGAAACTCAAAGGAATAGTCTTCACATAATCTGTAAAAAAAGTATTTCTTGCTATTAAACAACCAAAGACAATATGTAAGAAGTTAGTGATTGCTGTTGTTTGTTTGTTCTTTGGATGGTGTGGGGCTGGTTGCTGTAGCCTGTTAGAGCCAGTAAATCCCTGTCTTCTCTCATCTCAGAATAACTCAATAATTGCCTTTCAAGAATTTACTCCTCTCCCTTTTTCCTGGTGGTTAATGCATGCACTTGTCCTGGCATGGGGTGTCAGGATACCAATATTACAAACTTCTCAAGTCCTACACATAGTCTCTGAGGTTTTGGGGTGCTTTAATTTCTCACAGTAGAGTTTTGCTGCTTTTCTACCATTTTTCTTTTTATGAAATAGCCTGATGAATGTTGTGAGCTTGTTCATTCTTTGAAGCATTTGTCAAAGGTGTTGATTTGTGTTTGGGAGTTATTTGGATAAAACACAAATCAGTTACGTAAAAATATACTCATTCTTCCTTAACAGCTTGAATTTCATTTTCTTTAATCAATTTATGATGCTGAAATTGAGCATTCCCTCATTTTTCATAATCCTAAGCGATCTCTGGTATCAAGATTGTTTAATTTCTGATATTTATTGGCATCTAAAAGGGATCATAACTTTGGAGGCGGGTGATGACACACAACTTGGTAAACAAGGTAATGTAGGACACTACTATTCAATAGTAATAATTTTAAATAAAAAATAACTATTCAATGTCAAGTGTGCCTGTCATTTTCCTCAGCTTTCTCTCCTGTAGCTCTTCATGTTGCTGAGTTTCTTGAATATGTACTTCTTCAATGAGATCTTAAAATTCATAACTTTCATACTTTTTAACAGCTGAATTGTGAGTCATAAATTCTTTGTAAATGAGTGCCTTCTAATTTAGCTACTGTCAGGTTTTATAGATTCAAATCATAGTGGTAGTACAGTGGCAAGAAGCTGTCATCGTGCCCCAAAAAATGATCCAAAGCATGTGAAAGTGATGGGCTGACAGAACCCCCATGAAAACTTCCCTCTTCTAGAAGAAGCAAGCCATCATGTTAACTGGTTTTGTCAGAGAAAAGGCTGCAGTTGCCTTTTTTAAAAGTGAAATATGTGCTCAGCTGATAACAGCGGGAATTCTCCACTTTTAGAAAAGCCATTAAAAAAATTTATATGGTAAACTGTAAATCAAAATAATAAAAGCTGTAGGGGTCCTAGAACATCTCAAATTAGGAAGGGAATGGGAAGTTGGTAGTTACTTACAGCATTCAAGTAATATGACAAGATTTTGGAGGAGGAGTTGACTGATAGATGAAGACATTTTTGTGTGTCAAGATGCACCATTTTTTGGTCAGAGTTTTAGCAGGAATGGCTTCCCTGTGCTTTTTTTAGCCCTTCTCTGGGCTGCTCATTTGACCTTAGACTTTTTTCCTTGTTCCTTTGCCTGGGACAGGCTGTAGCATCCATCAGGTGCTCGGGAATGGCTGTGACCCCTCTGCTGTGCTTCGTGCAGGGTTTGGGTGGGCTCAGAGCTGTGGTGTGTGTGACAGGGCTGAAGCTCAACCTCCCCATCCCAGTATTTCTCAGTATTTCTCTGATAAAAGTGCTTCAGCCTCTGAGATCTAAGCTGGGAGCTCCATGTGAAGCCTCCTCACCACACCATGTGGCCATTCCAGGGATTCCTTGCAATTTGCCCTTGCTTTTTAAGTACCAGTTAAACCCCAGGTCTTGAGTGACGTACATGCAGATCTCTATTATTTCAAGACACAGTGTGCAGGTTTTCTTTAGGCTGCTTAACTCCACCAAAAGCAAAAAAAAAACCAACCCACCCCACATCCACTTGTTTCATACCATGCACAAAAGCACTTCAAGACGTGGCTTATCTTACACTCCCTTCTCTTTGTATTTTCACCTTAAAATACTGAGCTCTCTTACATGACTATTCCTAGGTATCAACTGGCAAAAACCTGTCTCTTCATCTCTTCTGTTGCTGGCTTATCTTCTGCATCTTGAAAAGCAGATTTTTTGGGGGCGTTTAACTGAAGTCTTCCCTGACATCCAGGAATTGAAGTGCTCCCTGAAACCCAGTGTGGATCAGGGAAGTGGCTTTGTCAGTGAAAACACTATCTTGTCATCCCCATCCTGTTTTGAGGTACTGGTGCTGTTATGGTTTAAGGGCAAATCATATAAATGGTTGTAACTGGAGAAACCTGCAGATTTGTACTAGCAGTAGTTTTACTTGTTTAGGGACTTTTTTTTTTTCTTTCTTATATCAACAGCTTGTCCTTGGTGCAAGTAGCTTGCTTGAAGTGCCGTGAAGTTAAAGGAAGGGATGTTCTATTTAAAGTTGATTTTTTAAAATTACAATTTCTTGTTTTGGATTTTTTGTTTTGTTTTAGCCTTGCAACACCTGATCTGCTTCAGAGTGACTTTCACCTCGCACAGTTCTCTGGCTCACCTGGGCTGGATTTGGTAGATCTGAGAGCAAGAAGTGCCCTGTGGAAGGGACAGACTGCCAAGGACACAATTTCAAGCTATTGGAATTACCTTCCTTTACTGGGATTTGTGTTGGCCAAAGAATCAGTTGTTCATGTTGTGGCACCCTACTGATTCTCACTGATTGGGGCAGATACATGGATAGAGACAAATTTTGAAGCATTGCTTCTTCACATGCTGTTAATAGTATTGGGTTTAGGTCACTTGATTTATTATGAAATTTGGGCTGAGTGATTCAAGGAACTCAGCCTTGTCTCTCAAGGCAGTTTAGTATTGCTAAGCAAGCTGATGTTTGTGGTACAGCTGATTACAAAGAACTCTGCTTTCAAAGGTAGATGATAGCAATTCAAGTAAAGCTCAAGTCAGTAATACTGTGCAGCTCAAACCACTGTGGTATTTTCTAAGTGGTGCCTTGTAGCTTTTGCAAAAGTCAAAGTATTAATTTATTCTAATGCTTGTACCATGCCATGGTACTATACCTGGCATTCAGGGCTGAGGTTTCCCTGACTTTGTATGAGAATCCAATCTGGATAGATAATTTGGGGTAACTTACTCATTGAATTCAGCCTCCCTGATTTGTTCAAACATGGGATGTTTTTTCAGTTAATTCTTTTGCTGGTGCTACCACCCATGGCTGAGATTCAGGCTTCTATTTTCTGCTGCCCTTGTGAACTACACGGAGCTTTCCTAGGTATCTTTTTTTCCCCTATTTTTAAATAAATCCCTTTTGGAAAACCAGGGCTTTTTGACAGTGTGTCACTAATAGCACCTGACACCTAACATACTACTGAGTCAAGATGACCTTCATCTTTGCAGACAACATAAGAATTTTGTTTTAAGACAGCCCCTGGTCTCCAACCAGATGGAGGTCAAGTTCTAAGAAAATCTGACCCTACTGTGGTGGGAGCTGATCTGTTGGGGGGGATACCCCATTTACCAGTCTGTGGCTGGAGCCCCTTGTCCCCTCCCAGGAGGTTGGGTGCCCTTTGCTGTGACCCCCTCGTAGTCTCTGCTGGGATTTCCCAGTTCCTTACACTTCCTCTCAAACTGGGGGCCCAGCAGAGGACCAGAAAACACCAATCTGCTGGCCCAGCAGGCTGCTGTGAAGAAGTGGAAGATTATTTTTAATCTACTTAAGCCAGGATCAAGCAGTTTTCATATTTAGCTGTCTCAGCAGGCATTTCTAGAGTTGGGAGGCAAATATATTTTACTGTACATTGTATTAATTGACTCCCTCAATTAATATTTCATGTGTGCCACTTGAGTTGCATGAGCAGAGATGTCTGTGAAGGGAATGAAGTTCTGGTCTGAGGAGATGTGATCCTGACCCCATCTTTCCATCCCCTGCTTACAGTGGGCTAACAAACACGGGAAGACTTGGTGTGTTAAAATTTTGTTGTTTTCTTTCCAGTTGACACTGGTGTGAACTCCAAGGATTACACTTCAGGACAGCAGAGAGTAGAAGGTGTGGTGTGTCCTGGCCACTTCTGCAGGGCCCAGGCATCAGAATGCTTGAATTGATCTGACCCCCCCCTGCCCCTGATGTAAATCATAGAATTATAGAATAATTTGGGTTGGAAGGGACCTTAAAGATCATCCAGCTCCATCCCCCCACCAGCCCAGGTTTCTCCAAGTCTTGGCCTTGAACATTTCCAGGGATGGGGCAGCCCCAGCTTCTTTGGCCAGCCCGTACCAGTGTCTCACCACCCTCGTACTAAAGAATTTCTTGCTGATGTCTAATCCAGTTCTCCCCTCTTCCAGTTTAAAGCCATTCCCACTTGTACTGTCACTCCATGCCCTTATTAATAGTTCCTCCCCAGCTTTCTTGTAGCCCTTTCAAGTACTGGAAGGTCACTAGAAGGTCTCCCTGGATACACCTGCTGAATGTCTCTCCCATGCCTGGTTCTTGGCTATTTGCATCCTGGGGTAAGATCTCTGGTCTGGGATTTTTCCCTATCTCTTCTTTTTCCTGTCACTTTGTACCTGCAGATCTTCACAAAGTCCAGATCTCTACAAGAACAAACAAGCAGAACTGTTCTTGTTCCTTTACAGTAATAATAAAAAAATAAATTTTTCAGAGGAAGGAAGGGCATAAGAAGCCACTTCAGGGTGAGGATAAACTTGGTTAACAAGACCCTGGACAGAGAATGGTATCAATAAAGAATAAAACCTTCCCAAGGGATTCTTCAGGGCTTGTATTGTGAGAGCAGGATGGAGGCTTCTCCCCCCTGTTTTACAGACTGTGTGGGTGGACTTCATCTTTTCCTTGTGTTACCTGAGCCCCAGGGGGTGTGTGGAGGTGTCTGACCCCCTTCTCCTCTCCTGAGCATGGCTGGGCAGTGTCCCCCAGCAGCTGGCACCTCTGCTGGAGGCTTTCACCTTCCAGCTGATGGAGGATTTGCTCTGTGTTAATGAACCAAATGGCAAGTGCTTTTGGAGCTGAAAGGAATTAATTGCTAGGTAAGAATGGGCTGAGTTCTCTGTCTTAGGAAAACATTAACACCTTAGGAAAATACTAAATTGCAGAAGCCTCTGACAAAAATAAAGGAGCTGATGGAGCAGAAAGGTAAAGCAGGAGATTGTGTGGTTTCTGTGACTGAAATTTGAGAGCGGATTGTACTTTTCCTCTTGTCAGGATGTGATTTACAGATGTTCTGGGTTAGATGTGTAATAGAAAACATGGTTTAAGTGCTGAAGCTTCAGTGTGGTGCTTTGCAGACTGCTGCACTTCCCAGGGCAGGCAGGTGATGGTCAGCTCCTGGAGAGGAGACTTCATCATTCTGCTCTGGCCAGAAACCTGGTCAAGTGAGTACTTTTTGTTCAGGCTTAAGTGCAGCATAAGTGTAGCTAAATTGATTCTGGGACCTGAAATAGCTGAGCAGGGTGAGTGGTGATGCATTATGCTCTGCAGATACTCCTTATCTCCCTTTAGAGATCCTCCAGTAGCCTGACAGACACCTGTGATTCCACAGTGTAAAGTGATCTGCTCCAGTAGTGCTGTCATTTGCTCATTTCCAGGAGTTATATGGCCACCAGGAGAGCTCCCTCGAGGCACTTCAACCAGAATATGAATTCCCCACTTCTGGGGAAGTATGTGGGCTTGTTTCAGGTCCTTGTAACACATATTATGGGTCAGTGGGGGGCTGAATGCTAAGCTGGTTATTCCATGACCATCAGAGGGACAATCCTTTCCTGTTTCTCCTGTGGGGCCCTTGTCAAAATAATGCTGCAAGAAGTTCTCACCATAGTGGAGTGGCCTCTAGCTGGAGCTTTGAGAAGAAATTCTTTCTGAGTTATGGGGACAAATGGAGATGGGCATCATCCTCTCTTGGGCTGTGTTTCCTTTCCTAGTGTGGCTTGCTGTGTCCTCTGAGTGGCTGTGCTGTTTAAAAGAAATTCAAAGGACTGAGCATGGTCATCAGGAATTGGGGATGAAAGTTCCACAGAAGCCAATTATCAAACTTCCCATCTTTTCCCAATTTTTCTTCAGGTCTCTTCTGAACGGCTGTGAATTTTCTAAACCTGGGAAATACTGATTTTTTAATTTATTTTTTCCCTTTTTGTGTTTGCCTGACAGGGTAGGTAGAAGCCTGGCAGCGTGGGGTGGGGGGGGAGAATCTGCCCCCATCACCAGTGGCACCAGCACTCAAAGTAGGTGGCCACTGGGGCTGCTGCCATGTATTAGATGATGACATAAGATATCATTTCATTGAAAGCAGTTAATTTAATTCTTTCCTGGGTGTGAAGTGCCTATCCAAAGTCCTGTCCTTGACTCTTTTCCTGCATTCCTTACTTCAACTTTTCTTCTCCTAAAATTGTTATGGTTTCTTAACTCATTAGACATCTGCAGAGTTAGTTGTTCTTGTCATACTGGAAGGCAAACCCTCACAACATTTAGTTAAAATGGGAGTATTTTGGAAGTGTAATTCATTTGACTTCACATTCATCTCCTGAGCTGGTGTCAGGGCCTCCTTAATGCCGACTCCTGCACCAATTAGGACTGCTCAGGGTTATTGAAAAAGGAATTTAGGATCTATCGCATTTGAAATGCTTCCCACTAAGTAACATGTTTCTGTCTCCACCCTCTCAGTGGGAGACGGAGCCTCCTTGGTGCTGTAGATGGATTTGTGCTAAGCCAGCCTAAAACTCTGCAGGCTGCTCTTCCAATCAGCAAGGCCCCATTCCAGTGATACAAAGAAATGCTGGAGGAAGTGGGAGCAAAAGCCTTTTCTTTAGGAGTGATCATAAAACCTTGGGATGAATTGGGTTTTTTGCCTCCATTTTACAGTTGGCTCTTTAAGCCTGATTCCTGTTTTGCAGCATCCCAGGGTGCCTGGTGGTGTAGAGCTGAGCTGGGGCCTTGGTGTCCATGTGCTCCCTGGGACTGGGTGGGATGGAGGAGGGAGAGCAGGATGGGGATGGATGGACCAGGAGTGGCTGTTGAGCTGTGGCAGCTCAGGGATCAGTGGGTCTCCCCTTCACCAGGATGGGGAGGAGAGGAAAGGAAAGGAGAGGACAGGACAGGACAGGACAGCTCTGTTGGGCATTCCTCTTGCTGGGGATGGTAGGAGGGTTTCAGACTGCTCCTCGTGGCCCTCTCTGAAGGGATATGTGAGAGAGTGTTCTAGGGAAGGTTTATGTTGGAAGCTTTTTATAATAATTCTCACCACCCCATTCCATCAAACTCAGAGGTGGAGAAGCTTCTGCTTCCCTTGTTTGGAGAGATGCTGTGTGATAAGCAGGGCGGTTTCTCCCAGGGGAACACTGAAGGTTCTGCAGGGCTCTGAGTGCAGCAGAGATGGAGGTGCTGGGGGCTCAGACACCTCCTGAGTCTGGTCTCATGATTCATCTTGCTGGGACCACAGGTCTGGTGCTGCCCCATCTTACCTCAGGTAGAGGGTTTCTGTCTGAGCACTGGGGATGTGGACACGGGGGGACTGGGTCAGGAACTTGCTCAGCAGGTGATGTCAGCTGCTTGATACAGTCCAGAGTGGAATTTTAGCAAAAAAGTGGGATCCTCTGTCACTGCAACTGCTTGACAGAAGGCTGAGCTGTGGGGACTGCTGAGCAGGTGTCTGACTTACAGACATCATCTCCGGTGCCAGAACACTCTCTAAGCCCTTGGAAAAATTTGCTGGAATCATTATCGTATCTTGCAGTGTTGGTGGAGTCTGTGATTTCTCTGCGAAGCTGATGGAGCCTCTCACCTAAATTGTCATTTCCTAATCATCTCGTTTAGTGTGCCATGAAAGACCACCTTCTACAACTTTCAGGTGCAAATTAAAATCCGTGCTCCTCTTGAGGACGTGCTGCATACGTACAGCTGAAAAAGGCAGTGCCTTAGCTGAGATGCTCTAAATTTGGGGTTTATTTCACAAAATCTGGGCACCTCTGTACAAAAGCAGCCTCATGGAGTGGTGCCAAGTGCCCTTCATTTACATGGAGGGGATGCTACAGCTCCCTGCTAGTGGCTTCCTAACTTCTGGGAGCCCACCTGTACTGGAGGCAGTGATGTGCCAGAGCTACACGTCCTCAGATGGACAAGAAATGAGGAAGGGCAGTAGCAGATCCACCTCCCAATTGGCTTGGTTTGTTTAGGAGCCTTTGGACTCCTTTTTGCTGCTTTTGTGCAGTACAGGAGAGCTCTGTGTTCATCTTGCATCCATAAAGGAAGGTGAGGAGCACTAGAGATTGGACAGAGCATCCATCCACAAAACCAATGTGTAGCCAAGTGTGAGATGGAGGGGGGAGCTGGGGGCTTGGCTGGGGGGTTGCACTGAGCTGGGGGTCTCTTGTGTTTTGGGAAGATGGACCTGGAAGTGGAGAGGTGTGAACCAAAGAGGGAGAGAGTGAGATACAGGTGGGGAAAATGGGGAAGTTGTTAACCAGTCAAACTGGTTATCTGGCAATCAGGTGAACTTAAGGCTCATCCCAGGAAAAGAAGCTGTTAAGGAAAATGAACCTGCCAGCAAGGGGAGAGAGATTGGAGATGGAGGAGGAGGAAGCTGCTGGTGCTGCTCTGTAAAGATCTGGGCTTTGAAGGAAACTGCAGTGTTTGTGGGAAGTCTGAAGTCACAGAAATGGGAAGGTAGAAGAAAGCAAAATGCTCTGCAGGAACTGGATCATTGATGCTGAGACAGCAGGAGCTCTGCTCAGGTAGGTGAAGGCAGGACAGTCAGCTACATCCTGCCCAAGAATGGGCACCTGAGCTGGAAAAGCTTTCCCCAGATGTGTGGCTCTAATCCTCACCATGCCTGGTCTTTGGGAGCTTTTTTTTTTTTTTTTTTTTTTTTTCCCCACCTGTATCAGCTGAATGAGGGGCCCTGTCTCCCTGGTTTGAAGTCTTAATCCAAGCCCCAGGAGCTGAGAGAAAATCTTGCTCCATGAATACTTGTGGCTCTGTCTCCAGGCTCTCAGCCCCCAAAAGGTCTTGGGATCCTACAGATGAACCCTTTGGCCCTGCCCTGCGGATGGGATGGGTTTGCTGGGGTTGCAGAGCCTGTGGGCACAGCCCCTTGCTGCCAGGGAGGGCGGTCAGGAGGTGGAACCCTTCCTGGGATGTCCCTGTCCTGGCATTCCTGGTTGGAGGCCATGGTTGAAGGTGACCCCGATCCCACATCCCTGATGTCTGTGGGTGGAAATCCAATGGGACAGATCTCCAGCCTGCAGGGCTGCCAGCAGGAGGGCTTCCTGGTCCCCCTTGCAGCATCTTTTGGCTCCTGCTCCTCCCTTTGCTTCGCCACACTTACCCAGGGGACCTCTGCCAAACCCTGTAACCAGCCTCGGGAAGTGCCAAGGGCTGAGACCAGCTCAATGTGGGATCGGCAGGTTTTATTGATCTGCTTAAAATGCAAATGCATATGGGAATCTTGCAGTGCCAGGAGCTGCAATGTTTTCTCCGAGCAGCAGAGGCCGTGGATGAGCAGAAAAAAAAAAATAAATTTCATCTCTCTGGTTTCATGATACCAGCTAAGGAATCCATCTTCTGTCTAAATGAATGGTTTATCCTTCTGGATTAAATATAATAAGGCACATTAATGTAATACCTGCTGTTTGAGGTTAATGAGAGCTGATCTGGGTGCCACAAGGCACTGAGCTGGAACCCAGGGGTTTGTTCTGTGGGAAAGAGGAACTTCTGCCTCCTCATCCCTGTGCTGGGAAGTGAGGGAGGTGCTGAGGGTGCTGCTGCCTTCCTGCAAGGAAAAAAAGGAAACCCACCTCTCATAAAATGAGCAGCTTTTGTTTGTTTGTTTGCTTTTTAAGAAAGCATTCAAGTGAGGAAGGCTGGTGGGTGTTGTCCCTAGAGTGCAGTATTTGGTGGGGATATGTAGATCAATCCCAGTATTTGGTGGGGATATGAAGATCAATCCCAGTATTTGGTGGGGAAATGTAGATCAATCCCCACCTTGTACCTCCTGATGCTTGTGTCTGGCTGGGCTGAGCTCTGCTTCTGGTTTCTGGTCCATCCCACCTGGTCCACCACAAGCATCCGTTCTGCTTTTCATACCCCTCAGCCAGGATGTGAATGCTCCCATGGCCAGCTGCTGCGGAAACCCTCAGTCTTCTGGGTTTGTGAGAAAGGTTTTGTGACCTTTCCTGAAGTTTCTGAGAGGGGGAGGGAAGAAAAGTTAATTTTTCTGAGGAAAAAGTTTCTTTCTTCCTACGGGATGCTCCAGCCTTTCAGGCACTTGAGTAAATGTTTATCCTTAGGTGAGCTACTCAGGCTACATCTCTGGCCAAACTGAAGTGGTTTGAGCTGGGTGACTAATGAAAAACATGTTTTCATTTCTCTTTCAAACTGTGTTCAAAGCACCAGGAGTGAGATGTGATACTTGGTGAGTGATTACTGCATTTCATTGCTTGGCACATGGCTCACGTTTGTGTTGTGCTTTAATGCCACATTTCCAAAAAGGGCCATCACTCCCCTGGGGATGGGAATTTTAAAGTGTAGCGTTTAATTCAAGTACAAAGCAGATGAGGAGTCTTCTACATGTGATCAGTCATTGGTGGGCTTAAGTCAAAGCACTGTCTCTTTGGAAATTCAGATATCTCTTTGTCTTCTGTCAGAGCTGCTAGCTCCTAGGTGGGTTTTGTTGGTGGGGTTTTTTTTTTGGTTTTTTGTTTTTTTTGGTGGTGTTTTTTTTTCCAGTTTATTTATTTTTAATATCCAGGTACCAGCAGGGCTGCACTCCTCCCTTAAATGCTGAGGGAGAAAATGTTTGCAGCCATGCTGGTAAGAACATCTTGGGGAAGTAATGTGATTTGTGTTGGTGTGCAAGCAGTGACAGAATTGAAGTGTAAATGAGGGATCAGGCTGTATAAATCTGACTCTGCACTAGGTGCTGCTCAGTGGTAAATCCATGTGTCCTGTGTCCCAGAGGGAGGAGGTGGCAGGAGGATGCCTCAGCTCTGGCTGGCTGCAGGGCAGAGGTGGTGGACAAGGAAGGAAGCAGCAAACACACAAACATCCCCAGGTGAGAGAATAATAGAATCAGAATCACAGAATGGTTTGGGTTGGAAGGGACTTTAAACATCATTTAGTTCCAACCTCCTCCCAGGGCAGGTTTCCCCATCCAACCTGACTTTGAAAACTCCCAGGGATGGGGCATCGCTTTCTGGGACAGTCCCATGTGTATTTAGGCTGGCTGTAGGCTTTTGGAAAGCCCCCAGAAATGTTTGCCCACATTCTCTGTTGGGGCTCAAAGCTTTTGGCTCTGCTGAGAAACTGAAGATAGCACCAGGAGCCTCCTTTTGGGGGTAATGTTTAGATTTTTGTTATTTACGTAAAATTAATGAAATAACACACACTAATGTGGTACAGTCCAACTTAGATTAGGGTGTGGAGAAAAAGGCTTCTGCCCATCCTGAGGCCTTTCCAGGCACCCACAGCCCCCAGGAAGATTTAGAGCCATTTCCCCTGTGCTTTGGGTCACTCATGGGCATGGCTGGAGGGGGAAAACTGTGTCTGCTTTCCCCATGTCACTGTTTGGTGGAACCACAGGAGACTTCAGATAAATAAATAGAAAAGGTGGAAAAAAGGATCTGGGCAAGAAAAAACTCTGCTGATGATCCTGAGGGCAATTTGGACCCTGCCTGTGGTCAGTATCAGTGGGGTTTGTGCAGCTCAAAGGGGAGGACCCCAGAAGCCCTGGGACCAGCAAAGAAAATATTTCCATTGATTTCAAGAGGCTCAATCAAGGCTGAACCCTCCGTGCATTAAGATGAGCTTTGTTTGCAGTAGCATTCCACTGATTTGTGCTGCACTGGCACTGCTCTGTGTAGGAGCAGGAGGTGTCCCCACGGGGCCACTTGCAAGCTCAGATCTATGCTGTGCCCCGTTGGGGAGTAACTTATCTGTGAAATCAGCTGCCTAAAAGACAGCTGGCTTTGCCACTGCATTTTCAGGCTGCGTGTTCTTTTCTGATACAAAGAAGAAAAAAGAGC
Organism: Florisuga fusca; assembly: GCA_038090715.1. Lineage (NCBI taxonomy): Eukaryota > Metazoa > Chordata > Aves > Apodiformes > Trochilidae > Florisuga > Florisuga fusca. Next base: position 43,778 of record JAAWXA010000157.1, read on the forward strand.
TTCATCCACCCTTCCCAGCAGTGGCTGCTGCAAATTTAATTTGATGGGGCGGGGGGCTCGCTGAGATCAGAGCTGAGGAGCTTTTGGAAGCTATTAAATAACTGTGCTTAACAACGAGTGAAAAAAATAACTCCCGTTTCCTTCCCCCAAGGTGAGGGCTTGGACCTTTCCTTCCTCCTGCAGCACTTTTGGGCTCTGCCGGCAGGTGGAGGAGGGAGCCGGTCCCTGGGGCTGTCAGGAACTGAAGAAATGAAAGGGAAATTGAATTGAGTTTCGTCGAGCGAACCATAGAATGTTTAGGATTGGAAGGGATCTTAAACTTCATCCAGTTCCAACCTCTCTGCATGGGCAGGGACACCTCCCACCAGTCCAGGATGCTCCAAGCTCCATCCAACCTGGAACACTTCCAGGGATGGGGCAACCACCCTGCCCCATCTCCTGGTCAGCTTGTGAGGAAGCTGATTTAAATCTACCCTCTCCCGGACTGAAACCATTACCCTTTGGCCTATTGCTACACCACGTCCTTGTAAGAAAAAGAAAAAGAAGAAAAAAAGAAAAAGAAAAAAAAATCTCTTTCCAGCTTTCCTGTAGGCCCTTCAGGTTCTGGAGTTTCCTCGATAAGAGCAGGGAGCTCAGCTTTGCCATCCTGCAGGAAAAGGGGGCATTTGCCCTGTGGGATGGTGAAGGCCACCAAACCTCTGCTGTAGGATACCTGTGGAAAAAAGCTGTGTTGTTCTCCCATGAGCCAGGCAAGCAGGACCACGGGTGGCAGGGGGGAGCCTGGTGTTGAGGGGTCGGTGACTGCACGGCCCGTGCAGGCAGGTTACTGTGTCCTGGGATGGCAAAGCAAAGCCAACCCAATGCTGGAGTGAAATGTGAGAGCTGCAGACAACCCAGGTGATGTCTCATGGCAGTAAAAGCCATTTTTCTGGGGTCTGGCTAACTTTTCCATCTATTTAATCCAAAGAAAGTAGTAAATGACTACTTGACATCCCAAAGCAGGGAACAGAGTGCTCTGCAGAGCCCGTGTTATCACTTCAGCCATAAAAATTCTTTTTCCTTTGCTTAATTAAAGCCCTGTCATGGTTCTACAAAGAGGAAGTGATACCCCAGATCACTTCCTTGGTGAAGATTATTGCATGTTTGTATTTTTTGTTCTTGTCTGCAGCTGTAGGTGTGTGACTGTTGGGCACCCTGGGCACCTGGCCTTGGGGGTGGAGGTGGGTGCCAGATGTGTTGTGGAAGGAAGAGATGGAAGCTCTCACCCAAACTTTAAACCTCATGATGCTACCTGGTCTTGGAGGATCCAGAGAGGTTTTAATTCAGCAGCTCAAAGCCTGGGGCCGTGCAAACCATGAAAGCTGTGAGTGAAGTGGTGGAAGGAGGGAGCAGGGAGCTGAGGACATGGATTTGCAGACCCTGGATTGGCAAGTGAACAGGTAAAGCAAAAGCCTAAGCACCCACTGTGCTGTACCTGAGCTGGGTGCTGGGTGCACCCCAGTCAGCAACAGCTCAATGGCAGAGCCTCCTCAGTCAAGGTCCATGGGAGTTGTTAATCTCAGTACTTACTGACTTTGGAACATAATTTCCACCCATTTCCTCATTGCTGCAGCCCCTTTTGCTGCCAGTGATTTACTCAGAGACTAAATCTTGTCCAGAAAACCAACTGGGCCTTGTGAAAGACTCAGGACAGGGAGAAGAGTTGAGTTCTTGCCCCACCAAGAACCAGGTGAAGGTGTTGGTTGTCCTTATCCCCCCAGGGCAGGGCCATGGGCTATCATGGATGGAGGAAAGCTACTCCCATATTTTTTTGTATTGCCCTTGGTAGGACAAATACAAATTCACCCCTGTTCCTCCCTGTCTGGAGCATTTTGTATGGCCCAAGGAAAGGCAGAGTGGTGCTGAGGTTGCTCAGCCCTCTCTGACTGGTACTGGTGTGAATGGCTCCCGCTCCTCCTGGTTTCAGGCCAGAGAAATATTATTTTCATTAAAGTTGCCTAACTAATCACAGGGAGTTTCTTATTTTGAGGAACTTTTCCAAAATAAAAACATAAGAGAAAGAGGAAGAGGCAGATGGGGTGAGCAGCTGTGTGCAGCCACTTTCACCATCATTGCACCCACGTGAGTTTCACAAAATCACAAAATTTCAGAGACACAGAGAAAGGGGGGGACACCAAAACACACACCTGAACTGGCACCTTTTTGTGTCTACACAGTGTAGTGGTTGAGTCACCCCCTTGGGAGATGCTTAAAAGATGTAGATGTGGTCCTTAGGGACATGTTTTAGTGGTGAATGTGGCAGTGTTAAGTTTACAGTTGCACTCGATGATCTTAAAGGTCTTTTTCCAACAGAAATGAGTCTATCCTTCTATGGTTGAAATCCCAGTGCCTCTAGGGACCCCCTGAGCACTGCATCTCCCAGGGTCTGCCTCAGGGTACATCATGCCCAATGCCACTCAGACACCAACAAAGAGCCTGGGGAAGGCTGAACTGGAACCCCAGGACCCACCAAGGTTTTTATGCAGCAGAAGTGCCTCTCCTCCCTTTGAGTTCCCCCTGGATTGAGGAAGCTCCTGGTGTCAGCTCTGTGTATTTATACGAGTGCTGCAGAGATACCAGTGCTGTGCTCAAGGGGAACATTGTAAAGATGAGCCTTTCCCTGTCACCTGCACTCATCTTGATTTTAGAGCACTCAGTGGTACCCGGAGTATTTAACAGCTCTCCAGCTCTGACTAATGGTTACAGATGCACATAAGATAGAAAGATTAGCAGCTCAGCTGCCTGATTAATATGTAAATGTACCCAGTTATGTGTGAGAGCTCTTAATGAAGTAACTCACACTTCTGCCTCCATATATCAAAGGTGATTGATGGAAGAAGCACATTAGGTGCCTGCTGGAAAGCGTAAAAGTTTTTTTTTTGTCTATATCTTTCCCTTAAAAAAAAATAATCTGTAGATCTGGTGCTGAGATTTCCTCAGGGAGAAAAAAACAACACAGTCTGAGTTTAATCTAAACTAATCCAAATTGTTGGCCACGCTCCTGCAGTATCTGTAAATTCTCAGAGAGGAGTAATCCATCAGGATCTTGTATAACAATCCACATGGTATCTTAAATAAACCCTCTCTTGGGCTGCAGCTTGCAGCTGACACCGACTGTAAATTATTTGATGACACTTTATATGATGAACTGCAGACCAGAATGAAGGTTGGGGTGAAGGCAGGAGGAAACAGCCCCAGTGGAAGATGTTCCTGTGCTGCTGCTTCCACCCTGCTTATGCTGTGGCACTGCCCTGCTCCTCAGCCTGATGGTGCCTCTGGCCAGGCTGTGCCTTAAGAATATCAAATAAAAAAATTCCTGAAGCAACAATGGATTTGTAGCTGGCAAGTCCTGGGGCATGGAGGCACAGATTGCCCTCCAGGCCCCCAACCCTGTGATGTGCCTTTTCCTGGAGGGAAGGACAGCTCTGGAAACACCCCCAAGAACATCACCTTGAGTCTCAGCAGACTTTCATCCTGCCCCTCCAAACCTCGGGGTTTTGTTTTACTGTCACTCTCTGCAAAGTAGAGACCATTATGCTGATGCTGGCTGTGGGCTGGGGGGTAGTAAAATTTGGTGTGATGCTACAAGCTGAGCCCTGCATAATGTCTGCTCCCCAGGATGGGAGCTATAAAGTGCTCAATTGCTGCAAGATCTTGCACAGATAAAATGCATTACAGCTCATGGCTGTCAAAGGAGTTTGAAATACTCCAATCCTGTTATTTGCTCTTGTTCCAGGAGGAATTCACACATCTAGGAGCCCTGTTCTGTCACCCCCACCCAACTGCTCTCTGTAACGTCTCTCATGTTCATCTTTCCTTGTCGTGGCATCTCGTAGCTTGCTGAGGCTGTCGTTGCTTTTGTCCAAAATTTTCAAATTTTTTTGGTTTTTTTGGGTTTCTTTGTGTTGTTTTTAAACAGTCAGAACATTTCTCAGAGTAAATGTTGGAGTGGTGTGAAGTTTCCCTATTAAAAACCTTTGCTGAGCTTCTCTCTGTCAGCAGCAACATCGTCACCTCGGTTGGCGCACGAGGAAAGAGGAGTGAGGAGGCAAGAAGGTGGCTGTTCTTGATGCTGCCAGCAACAAATCAAACCACCACCACACAGCCACCATTCTCAGGGCTGGTTTCAGCCCTGGAGAGGAGGATTTGGGGCACAGCTGAGCCTCTGCTGGCTTTGCAGGAGAGTCCCACAGCAGGTACAAGGGCAGAAGGTGGCACGTGTCCAGCCAGGGCAGCTCTGACCTCTAGTTGGGCATTTCTCCATAAATAAGCTCCATTACTGGTTCTGAAGGGTTTTTTTTGTTTGTTTTTCTACTATTGTCTTTACTGGATATCATTGTTGTAATTTTTTCCCTTAAATGCAGCAACCTAGTCTGGCATTTCAAGTGTTCATTTTCTTCCAGTACCTCTGATGCAGGAGAATCATCTCCTTGTAAGCACTAATAGGGAGACAATAAACAATAGATAATTGTTTATTGTATTCTGGATGACAAATTAGTTTAAGATATTTATTAGGATCATGTTTAAAGCTTTCAATGCAATTAAACATGAAATAATACTTCATAATTCATACAGAGAAAGATCTTTTTCTGCAGCTAGTGTCTCAGAAGAAAATGTTATATGAGACTTGTCCAGTCCTTGTTATACCAAAGTCCAGCTAATGGGTGCTGAACTGGGACTGTAACAGTGTTGTTGCTCTCCCTTGATGCCTCATGGGTTTTCCTGGTCATTTTCTTTTGCTCCCTGTTTGCAGTAAAATACAGCTATTCCTGCAGTGCTTCCCAAGGCCTCTGTCAGGAATCCCACCCTCCCGAAGATTTGCAATGTCAGGGGGAAAGGTGGCAGCATGGCCAGCAAGTCAGAGGATGCCCAGCACTGACCCAAAATGCTAAGGGGTTGAAAGACCCTGTTTCTCCATGAGAGGAGAAAGAATTGGAGGCTTCAGCATCTTGTTCCAAACTTCCATCCTCCTCCTGCCTCGAGGTGCCTTCTCATCCTGTCCTTCCATGGAAGGTATGCACCAGAGCAAATCAGAGGTCATTTGGGTTGTGTCCCCTCTGAGCTGGTCTGTTCTTCAGCTGGAAGATGCTTGAGGACTCACAAAGTGCAAAGTAGTCAAAAAGCATTGATCTCCCAGACAGGTTGGGTGAAAGCACAATGAAGGATCCAGCATCCCTTTGAGATTTGTCCCCTCCCCCTCCAAAATGATGAGCCTGGGGGTGCAACAGGGCTGAGCCACCCAGAGTTCATTATTTATTTCCAAGTGAATTAATTTATTTCCATTTATTTACAAGATGATTCAGTTCCACAGCTGCCATCTTTGGAGATGACCCATGCTGGTGGGCTCTGAGCTGCCCTGGCCAGGAGCACCTGAGCCAGCTAAGCCACCACAGGCAGGAGCAGGAGGAGATTCATTGAGCTGGGAGGGGATGACCATGGCTGGTGGGCTGAGGCTGTCCTGGAAGAGTGGCAGTCTTAGGTTGTGACTTTTAAGTCACAATTATTTATAGATTTTTACCCAATGACTATTTGCTGGTTTGGAAATGGAAATATTCTCTGAGACTGAACTTTAGAATCATCAGTTGATGGTGTTGGTCACTCCTTTATTAAACATTATTGTAGCTCACAGACCTTTTTATCTTATCTATATATAAGCATATGGATGCAGTATATTAACTTTGCTGCCAGGTTACAGGTTCCTGATGTATTAATAATTACTAACAGTAAAGATCTTCAATCCACCAAGGTGGAGAGTGTCCAAAATTTCTGCAGTTTGATCCTCTCTAAAGGCTTCAAATTCTTTGATCTTACTTTACAAAGACAGGCTTCGAGTCGGTCAAGAGATACCAAGTATTTCAAAGCCTTCTTTCTTAATTTGGTACAGCTCTAAAGCTGCTAAGCAGAGCCAACCTCTGCATCCCTTGCTAAGTGCCAGAGATGTGGGTGTGCATCCCAAAGTGCTAAAGCAGCTTGGTGTTGGAGTCAGCCTCCCTCTGCTATTTGCATTCAGCCCTTTGCAGCCCTATCTGGACCTTTTATGGGAGATTTTTTTTTTTCCCTTCTTTTTTTCATTTCTGAACCAATTTAAAGCCTTTTAATGGCAGCAAGTGTACACCTGATCTGCTATTTTCAAGCTGCAATTTATGTTGTCTTGCAGCAGCATTAATTCCAGCACCCGAGGCGGGAGAAGGGCTTAGTGCAATCAGACTGATGAGCAGGAATGGATTTGTGCTGCTTAATTAGGAGCAGCAGCCACTTCCCACAGAGCTGATCTCCCACTGCCAGGAGCATCAGTTGCCCTGTAGAGCAGGGATCAGCCCTGGGACCCCCTCACACCCATCCCCAGGGGGGGAAAAAATCCCCCCGAGGGGCAGAGCAGCCTCACACAGGCTCCTGGCCCCTCTCAGCAAGACTCATCTAATCCCTCTCTAGGGATAAATTTGTCACATCAACCTGGAGGCACAAACCCCATCATTTTTGAACTGAGGTTCAGGTAAAGTACAATTTTGTTTTGGGGACCCTGAAGCTAATGTACAGCTGTGAGCTGGGGGGGAAAAAAAACCCACCACCACCCCGTGTTTTCCTTCCTGTAGGAGAGCAGGAACTGACTTTCAGGTTACATATTTTTTTCAGGTTTCATATTTTTAACACTTTTGCTGACTTTCAGGTTACATATTACTCTGTTTGGGAAAGACTTTGGCTGCCTACAAACTCTCCATGTTTCCCCAGTCCAGAGAGAAATTCTCAGTGAAGAATGTACACTGTCTTTGATCTGTTTTTCAAGGGCAGAAATAAAACCCCACATCTCGTGGTAGAACATAAACCATCAGGAAACTTGTACCTGTCATAAGAGGCAGAGAGCAGGATATTTTCCACTCTCTTTGTCCTTGGCCTTGTGTGTAAGCAAAACACTTCTCATCAGCTTCTGGGAGATTCCAGAGGGAAGGGAGAAACAGGCTAGGAAGAAGGCAGGTAAAAGTGCAAGAAGCAGAATGTGACAGATATGTTGGGATAACATTTTGCATTGTGGGAACAATCATAACCCACCTATAGATGCATGACATGGAGGTCTACCCTGTGGGCAAATCAGTTTTAAGACCCTTCAGGTTTTTTTTTTTTTCCTTTATAATCCAATCTACTCACTGGGGTTGATGGACTGAAATTTGGCCTGGCTTTGTTTTATTTGTCATGTCAAAAGCTAGGTAAATAAACACAGCCTTGTTAAGTGGGGTTGGAAACTGTGGGATTAAGGGATAATGAATGAGGAGAAAATGGGGAAGAGCCTGAAGTGGAGATACAGGCAGTGGTCAGACACAGGCAGCCCTGTGATATGGGTCCAGTCTTTTATCATCTGGATTAAACACCCAGATTGCTGGTGAGCCCTGCTGCTGGGAGAAACCAGTCCCTAACCCCTTCTTTTGAAACATTTCCTTGTCTAATTCTAGCTCCAAAACTCTTCTATATTCAAGAAAATGGGGTTTCTTTTCATATGGGGAGAAAAGCAGTACAAAGAGAGCTCAGTAATTTTCTGTATGTATTGAGAAGAAAAGTAATTTTTTAGTCAGGTACCAGCTCAACTCTGCAGAAAAGCTCTTGATAATTCTGAGAAGGCATGCAATGCACGCAGAAACATTCAATAAATGTGTCATGTTTGGGGAAAACAAGTTTCAGCTCCAGTCTTACAGCAGTGGAGAGTCCTCCAGTCAGGACTGCACAGAATCACAGAATATTTAGGTTGGAAGAGACCTCCAAGATCATCCAGTCCAACCTTTGACTAACAAACACCACAGTCAACTTCTAAACCATGTCCTTAAGGACCAGGTCCAAATGACTTTTAAATGCCCCCAGGGATGGTGACTCCACCACTGTCCTGGGCCATTCCAATGCCTGACAACCCTCTCAGTGAAAAAATATTTCCTAACATCCAGCCTAAACCTCCCCTGGTGCAACTTCCAGCCATTCCCTCTCGTCCTATCACAGTTCACTAAGGAAAGGAGGTTGTATCCCTCCTCACTCCAGCCTCCTTTCAGGGAGTTGTAGAGAGTGATGAGGTCTCCCCTCAGCCTCCTCTTCTCCAGACTGAACACCCCCAGCTCCCTCAGCTCCTCCTCACAGGATTTGTGCTCCAGGCCCTGGATAATTTTTGTTGCCCTTCTCTGGACACTCTCCAGCACTTCTCTGTCCCTCCTGTAGCGAGGTGCCCAGAACTGAACACTGCAGGGGTACAGTGGAACAACTAATGAAGGATGGAGAGTTATTCCATCACTGTAGGGTTACAGAGAAGAACTTGATATCTTTTTAATGAGATTGCAAATTAGACCCCTAAAGATAATAATGCTGTTGTAATTTTCAGAGATATTTGATTCTTCAACTCTATTGATTAAGGAATTACAACTATATAAAATTAATATAGTACATACTGAGTTGATTTCAAGCCAGTGGGTTTACAAACCCCACCACACAGATGCAAAATGCTCAAGCTTGTGTGTCCTCCCCTCCAACCTCCCTGGCTCTGGTGTTGCTCATGTGTTGCTCTTTCACAGTTTAACACATCTGTCAGTGGTTTTGGGGTGAAAATGGAACATTCAGAAATGACAGTAAACCAGAAGAAAGGTGAAGAATGATCCAGTAAGTCACCATGGCTGAGCCTTTGGGGTTTGTATCTTGGTACAAACAAAGCATATTTATTTTTTTTTTTAGTAAGATTGACCATCGAGCCCCTTAAGGGATTTCTGCCCAGACAAGCTGGAAGCCAGGGAAGGACTGTGAGATTACACCTGAATTAAACCTCCTCTTCTGTTACCATAGCCTAAAGGTATAGGAATATTTTGGTGGGATAAAGGGGCCTAATTGCAATGCTGAGAAGGAGACAATGTTGTTTCTGTGCTGGATGACAAGACACTGTTTCTGAAATGTGTTCACTTCTGGTCTTGAGACAACCTCTGCTGCTGTGGAAGGCCCTGAGAGAAGGTGGGAGAGCCCAGGGTGCTGGGGCAGGAGCTCTGGGGCTACTGCTCGTGCCCAAATGGCTGAAGGGTGTGCAAGGTGCTCAGCACAGCGGGTACCCTGCACCCAGCCGTGCCAAACTCCTCATTTGGGATGGGACTCCTCATGCCAAAAACCCCCCCAGAGATACCCTGGAGAGACATGTGGACAAGCAGCATTGGTAAAGGTGTCTGAGGGAGAGGGAGATCCTGCCACAGGCAGCTGAAGGAGGGCCAATACAGAGCAAAGAGGTGCCCAGGGCTGGGGGACAGGAGTGACCCTGTGGGGGGTGTTTCAGGAGCTGATGACCTTTCTGACCTGGTAGTTTTTGTGTGTTTCAAATAATCCTCAGTGCTGGTGGATTAGGTGTGTGGCAGCTCAGCCCAGATTAATTTTGTCTCTCTAAAGCCCTGTGCTGGAGCAGGATGCTCACTCCCACCTCCTGCCTGTGGCTTTGTGTGCCCTGCACACACCCGTGAACACAGAAGCAGGGGAAAAAAGGGGGATCCAGGTTATACATCTTGCATTACCCTTTTGTTCCTCTGTAGTTGATTGGTGGGAGCCAGGTGCAGGCATCAAGTTTTAGAAATATTTAAAAATCATCCCCTTTGCTGAGGGGCAAAGTGGCACAGCAAACAACTGCCACGTTCCCTGGGAGATCAACAACACCCCAAAGGAAGAGAAATAGTCCTCTATTATTCTGATAAATTAACCTGATACAGGGAGGAAGAGAGCAACATCATGGAAAACAAATGTGTGCCCTGAAGAAAAGCTTGTCAGCTATGGAAATGGAAGTGTCTTTCCTTTTATCCATAACTAACAATCTTGAAAGTTAGGCTGGGAGACCAAAGTGACTCCTGAGGTTTATCTGTGCTATGTGGAGGCAGCAACTCCCTTCTCTCTTTGAAAAGCAATTACACTATCACACAGAGACAAGCAGTTTCCCTGCTGTGCTGCTGGATTAGAAAGCTTGAATATCTTTCTCCTCCTAGTTTAAGAGGGCCCTGATTCAGCAAAGTACTTACAAACATGGTTCTGTATCGGAGTCATTCAAGGGAGCTCAGCTTCAGTCTTGCAAAATCAGGATGCTGCAGAAAGGTAAAATGAAACTGCATTGGATTTCTGCCTTTCATTGAAGAGAGCAAAAAATAAGTTTTCATGATAAGGAACATAAAAGCAGCATCTTGGAGCAGCTATTCTGGAGAGGCAGCCCTGGCCCTGGGTTTTTCCTCTGCCTGCATGGAACAAGCTGCACAACACCAAGAATTGCTTTGGCTTTCTTGCTGTAAATGGCATGGTTAAGCCATTCCATAGAAAACAGGATTTGCTTTTTGAAAGTCTCTACACTGCCTTCAGCCTCATTCATTTGACCAAATCCAGGCTGGCTATGTTGGGATTTTCAAAGGAAAACATTCAGTTTGTCACTGTGGAGGGACTCATGCTGTGACTTGTGCCCAAGTGTCTCTTTTCTCCTTTGGGAATGTGGTGCAGCATCCCCCAGACATCCTCTGCCTGGGCTGGGGTAGCAGCAGCTCTGCAGCAAGGACCTGGGGCAGGTTCTTATGGCCAAAGGAGAGTTTTGCTTCCTGCAGCTGCATCAGCTCTGCAGTGCTGTCAGGAGCTCCTGCACACCTGTTAATCACCTAGTTTTGCTAGGAAAGCATAAAGTCTCATTCCAGAGCCAGCTGTCAACTCTTTTATAATTTAATGTTTTAATCAGAAAAAGAATTTCAGGTTGTTTTTTTTGTTTTGTTTTGTTTAAAAAGTCAAAGTTCCTAAGTTAAACTGTCAGAAAACGCTTGAAAAATCACTTAAGTCAGTTTTAGGATTTGACAGCATGCCGTGGGACATGGAAACCTGCAGTTATGGATACAGCTTCAAAGCTGCCATTGAGGGGGGGGGATTTTTGAAGTCATGCTGAGGTCATTCTGGAAGATCTTCAGGCAGAGAAAGGTGCATGGATCTTGCTGTATTTTCGTAAGAGAATTAAAGGGAATGAAACATTCTCCCCCCTGAGCTCCAGAACCTGAATCAGAATGAAATGTCAGGATCTCTGATTCAACCTTTCCAACTTACATTTATTTTTTTGATAGATGATACAAATACAGCAATAGTCCCTTACAGTCACTGGGTCTGTGCAAGCCATGAAATATTACCAAACAGAAAGAGGAGAATTCTGCAGGTTCAAAACCCAGTTCAAAAGATGAACTATCTCCAGTGTCAATGCTTTGCTTCTTTCCCATCCCTATGGGCAAATATGATTTTTTTTTTAACCTTTAATCTATAGCACTGACTGAAGTTATGTAAATCTGGCACCAGGAGGTAGTCTTTAAGTTATGAAAGGCCCTCTCCCATTCTGGGAAATTGCTTTACAGCCAGGCCATAATCACAATGACAGACATTCTTGATTGAGTTTTGTCTCTCTGCTAATCTATGGAGTCATTTGCAGAGCTGTATGAAACTGGGGATGCACTGAAAAATTACCCTTTTAATACTGAGCATGGAGATTCCCCTGTGTGTTTTAGGAGTGTGTTTTAGGATCACAGTCTTTGGAAGCTTCCTATTATAACTGTGATTTATTTTTTAGTGTTTTTTCACCATGAAGTAATATTAGAGATTAAGGAGCATACATTTCAGGTGATGGTGAAAAACTGAAGATTAAGGTAAGGTACTGAGAATGTGAGTGCATGAGAGAAGGTAAAGATGACTCATTTCTCTAATCCATGGGGTGAACACTTAGCTGAAAAGGTGAACAGATGAGCAGCAGAACACCAGTGGTGTTTTATGGTTAGATCCTGAAAACGTAATTTCAGACACTCAGGGGAATTCTGCGTGGACTCTCTTATTATGAGTACAATTTGCTGTAGATGAAAAAAACCAAAGATTCAGGGATGAGTGGCCTTTCAAGGCAGGATGAGGAGAGCAACACTTTCCAGGCAGGGTCTGACTCACAACAGTTTGTACCAAAGGAGTGAGGGAGGCCAACTGTGTCTTTGCTGGTGAGGCTGAGACCAGGAGAAGTATGGCAAAGCAGGGGATGGTTGTGTTGAGTCCACAGTCATGGATGGGCTGTGGGTCCTGGAGCAGTGTGTGATGTTAAGCCCACCCCTTGCAGCAATGGAAGGGTTTTTCTCACCTTGGTTTTGCACAGGGGATGTCTGCAGGCTGCCAGAGCCTTATGAGGCTTTTGTCATCCTGTGCAGCCCTGGAGGGTTCATGTTGAAATGGAGATAACAGCCGTTGTTATCTACAAGGTTCCTCTCAGATATCAGTATGATTAAGCACAGGCATTTGTAAAATGTGCCCCAGCACCTTTTCTTATTATTGGTGACAACGAGGAGAGCAGTTAGTCAAAGTGAAAAAAATCAAAATACCAGGTGAGACAGCAGCTCCCCCATCACTGAGCTCTTCACCTTGGTTCTCCCTGCCAGGGCTGTTTCCCACTCCAAAGGAGGGGTCTGGCCAACAGCCAGATAGTCCCAGGTGTAGATGGGCCCAAGGGGCTGTGGGTACTCCTTGTCTAATTGCAAGGGCAGGAGTTGGTCAGTACACCTGAGACAGGGTGTCCCACATCATGGGGTGTGGGACAATCCAGAGCAAAGGCAGGCATGGGAAGGTCAGGGTGGGGATGGGGCCACTGGAGGCAGCTGTGCCCTCCTTGGGCAGACACAGTCTGGTTTTTGACCTCTCACTTTGGGAAGAGAAGACAAAATGAAACAGAGAGCACCTTGACACATTGACTGATTTTTTATGCCCAAAGTCTGTGTCCTGAGGCTAGATGCCCTCATCTGCACCCAATTACGTGCCCAGTGAGATGGTGACTAATGGAAGATCTGATCATATTTCTGTGAAAAACAATGCCCAGCCTTCCCTAATGCAGAAAGAAGTTTTTGCAAGGAAAATGCTTTTGGTGAACTAGCAGAGTTAGTGGGAGGATAAAAACCAACTTCTCTTAAAGGTCCTTTGCAGTGATCAGCTTGTAAGTGTAGCCATCAGGAGGTTTTTGAACCAATCTGAATGGAAAATTGTAACCTTTGCTGAAGATGGTTATCTGCTTCAGTGGGAGGTGGCAGAGTGCTCTCTGGAGGACTTGAGCCCAGAGAGAGGTTTGGTTTTTAGGTCTCCTGTTGACTCATTTAAAGAGGGTGGTGTCACTGAGAGGGAGGGTAGCCAGAGATCATTGCTTTGGGCCCTTCAGAAAAATGGCCACGTCTTACATCAGGGGCAACCTCCCTGCCATGGGACATCGCTGCGATTAATTGTCTTGACACATGATTAGTACCTGGGGGCAAGGACAGACCGTTCTGTTGATTGGGCAGGGATGTGTTATTAATTGTATAAACTGGCTCCCAGTCAAAGGACAGAAACCAGTGGCTGCTGTTACTGTCACAGTGGAAGTGGCATTTGAAAGAGCACAAGGAGATTTGTGGCAGAGCGTCGCTCCTCTGCCGTCACGGGGTTATTCAGATGCTTTAACTGCAAGCCTTGAGAAATCAGTCTTCCAACATGATTCCTCTGCAACACCAGGTCACTGGCTATTTCTCAGGCACTCTCCCCTTTACTCCTGCTTCTTTTCAGTCTCTGCACAGACACAGCACCTGGCAGCCTGAGCAGCACAGGTAGCTTTTCCCTGGCTAGCAGGGAGCAGTGAGGATTTCTGTACTTAAAAACATGAGCTGGCTGACCTCGACTCATTCTGGAAAGATGTGATGTCATGTGTAGAGATTTAGTTCCATTTGCTGCCAAGAAGTCATTTTGCTAGGAAAGAAGTTCATGTAGGATGTTGCAAGACTAGTGGAATGGAAGTAAAAAGTAAAAAAAAAAATAAATCAAAAATAATAATGATCATTATTGTGTCATTTATTCTTCCTGCATTCCATGTAGTTGAAGCAATTTTATAGCTTTTGTTACACTGTGCAGAATCTCTCCTTAGTATTAATTAGCAGACAATATAATACATTTTTCACTGAAATGGATCTTAAAGTACTCCAGTGCTGATGACAGGCTGCACATATCGACAAGGATGCTTTGGAGAGCACACCCAGACATACAGGAGGCAGCCACAGGTAGGCAGGAACGATGGCACTTCAAAGGTGACCACAGAACCAGCAGCATACTGAATTTGTCCAGGGGAAGCTTCCAGGTGGAAGCCAAAGAAAAGTCAGAAGTCCCAAGGTGGGAGGAATATGTCAGTTATGATACATCATTAAGGTGGGGGCAAATATTCAGTTCTTTCCCAAGGAGATGTTAATAGTTGTGTCATGCAGGACTCTGCTAACCATTTCCATGCACTGCATTGTATTAATGTTCATTCTTTTTTTGTTTCCAGGCTGTGATGAGGGCAGTTGATGCCCATTTTGTTAAATCCTGTGGGAGCAGCTGATAGGCTCATTTCTAAACCCATGAATTTGGCTGGTGGGGGCAGCGGATCTCCAGTGGTGCCCAACGTGGGGAGAACATTCCTGCCCTTGCTGCTCAGCACAGAGACTCAGGTCACCCATCCTGCCCTCAGAGATGTGCTGGGATGGCTCCTCCAGCCTCCTGACACATGGGCTGCCAAAATTTCTCAACAGCATCAGCCTCTGCTCTCATTACATTAGAAGCAGATATTGTACAGATCAACTTTTTAAAGTGACACCTAAAGGGAAATGCACAGTAGATTATATGCAGTTATTAAGTGCCTCAGGCTCCAGCAATCTTTTCTCCTGATTCATCTTTTGCTCTGATTCATTGAGCAGTAAACGGAAATATAATAGTGGCTGGTATTAGGTTATATCCCCCTTGCTAACAAGACTCTAATTTTTCTTCTTCATTTTTATTTCCAGCGGTTTTCATTGTTGTAACAAAGAACAAAACGTACAGGAGAAAAAGCACCAACTGAGTTTTGGTTTTCTGGCTCGTGCATTCCTGTGAGACCAGTGGGCTTCACTGAGAGGATTGAGATATCTGAAGTTCAAAAAGAAAAGCTCCTCAATCTAAAGACTGTCTTGATTTTGTTGGGATGTCAAATTCAAGAGTAGCAGACCACTGTATCTGATAAGGGGCCTAGAAAGTTTATGTAGAAGACCCAGCAGGAAAAATAAGAAGGTAAGCCAGCTATAGAAAGAAAGCAGCCAAATCATAAAAAAGATAGAACACAGTACTCCCTCCCCACCTGAGAAAAATGGCAAGAACAACCCAGTTTTGATCTAGCTGAAAGCAAGGCTCAGTGCATTCTTAGTTCTTTGCCATCTTCTGCAGAACGTGCTAAGAGCTTGTGACACTCTGGTTTCCACAGGGCCTGAGCTCTGCCTCCTGCCTTGTGTGATCGTGCAACACTTTGTTTTTTTCAGATGGTAATCTTTGCCCTTGTGTCAAACCTCATAACTAAAAATAAACTAATGGAAACCACACCATGTGAAGACCAAGGTGTGAGATCAGTCAGAGGACATGATGGGGAATGGTCAAGCAAACAGAGTGCACATCCAAAATGCTGCCTGGCCCTGCAGGCAGGTGGGTTTTTGCATCTTGGTGAATGAACTCAGCCAGTTGCACTGAATTCTCTTAATTTCTGGTTTCTGCTCTCCATTACCCCCATGGTAATGGTGCAAGAGGAGAAGTGACCCCAAAGCTCACGCTACCAGGAATCCCCTGTATGTCATTACCTGTCATGTACTTTCTTACTGTTAATATTTAATTTGCATACTAATATTTACTATTGCTCTTGCCCTCAGAAGAATTCCAAGGCTCTGGAGGTCAAAGGGAATGCTGACAAACTCCTCATTTCTCCACTGAAGTGCCCTGATGCATGATCACATCACTCCATGAAGATAGAGGGGAGCTATGGGTGTGAATTTAAACCACAACTGACATTAAAATGCAAAGACAGCCCTGAGAACGGGCAGGTTTCCCCATGTCAGAATCTTCTGTGGTGTCTCTGGTGCTCTGGATCTGGATGACCGCCTCTGTCACTGATTTTTGTTGTAGGCTGTAATTTGTGAATGATTTCCTAGGTAAAACAAAGGTTGAACTTTTGAAGCAAATGTACATGACATCAGCTTTATGTCTCTTAGTCACTGTCAGGCTTCACTGAATGCTCTGCACCTTGACATTAAGTAAAGCAATAAAGAAATGAAATGTACTAATGTAACCTTTATAAAAAATAGTTAAAGTGATAGTTTAATTTTTAATCTCCCTCTATGGTGTTAAAATAAGTTCAATAAACTTCGGCAGTAAATTACATTCAGAAGGAACTCAATTTAAATAACATTATAGTTATTATGTCCTAAACTGCTGGTTCAAGAAAAAAAAAATCACTTTGAGGGCAGAGCTGTTGACCTTTCCTATTTTGGATAATAATTGGGCCACCGTTCAATTTTTGGTAGTTGATCTGGAACCTCAGGTCCTCTTTTCTCACATATCCTGCAGAGGCAATCAAGAGGACGTAGTAGATGATGCTGATCATCTCTCAGCAGCCAGAACAGACAAGTCCTATGTATTCAAGATGCAGCTTTATGTTTGACTTCATCTTCATAGAAGACTTGTGCAGAAAAAGGATCTGCAGACTATTTGAGGGGAAGATGAAGAAATGAAACAGAAGAACAGTTTCATCAAGATTATAAAGTTGTTTGATAGCTGAAATAATTTCTTGGTCATCATATAAAATGATGTGTTTTCCAGGGTGAACATTACAGATCAGGCTGGAAAAGCAGGCTGAGCTTGTGGCTGTAGTACTTGTTGCAAACTGCAAATGCAATGGGCTCGTGTATAGAAATGCATGTTGGGAAGCAGTGCTATGTCATCACTGACACCTGTATGGGAAATACGGGTTATTTAGAAATGGATATAAGTGCTGTACCTTATAGGGAGGGCTTTTATGCTATTTCACAAGCACATAGTTCTCAGAACTCTCCTATCCAAAGCATGTTCATTTTACAGTCCATGGTGAGGCAGCAGCCCTCACCCCCTGGCCTGGATGCAGTTTCACAAAACATGATCAGGAAGGTTTAGTGAGCAAGGTGGTGTTGGGTTGTCTTGATGACTTTAGAGGTCTTTTTCAGCCTTAATGATTCTATGCTTCTATGTGCCTGGCATTAGCTTGGTTGGTTGTTTTAATCCATGAGAAGTGTTGACTTTCTACCTCTCCTCTTGCAGAATTAAATCTTTCTCCTGTGTAGCCATCTTTTAATTGCCCATAGAGCTTAAACAGTGCTTGGACAGGGACCATAAAAGTACTTTGATAAATAGGGAGGACTGGAGAAAAGAACAGTGCCTCACCTCTGGTCACCCTCTCCTGCATCTGTGCTGCCTCAGCCTGGCTGCCCTGTGTCACCATGGAAGGGGACAGGGTGCCTGTCACTGGGGAAGTGCCAGGGAAGCTCCATACAGTAAGAAAATACTCTAAAGCCACAGCTGCACGTGGACCAGGAGCTATTACTGGAGGATTGACTTTATTTCTTACAGCTGTCTGGAGGTTTCTGTTTCTTTGAAGCTGAAGAGAGTCCAGAGAAAGTGTGTGGGGTAAATGTTCAGTAAGGGGAAGAGACACAGAGGGGTGTCAGAGTTTGTGATAACATGGAAAATGAGCTGAAAGGAAGGAAACAAATCTTGCCTCTGAGTGGTATAAAGGTACATACATAGTATATACTAGTGGTTGCTATTTTCTGGAGAAATGGTGATATCTACTAACAGGTGATCTGGATTGCAGTGCTAACAGCTCATTATGCTGTTCCCAATGCTGCTCCAGGCTTAGGTAATTTCACATTTTCTCTATGAAGAAATAAGCTTCTGAATGAGTTTGACTGCATAATATGCAGTGACTGTAATTTAAAAAGGCTTCAGTAAAACAGCTCTCTATATCCCTTAGAGGAAACTGAGAAGTAAGAAGTCAAAAATTAGTGCTCTATCTTCCTAATATTAGGTTTCCCCCAGCCAAGAGTGCAGGGAGTATGCAGCATAAACTGAGCATCAAATGTGTCAAACATATAAATTATGATGCTTCAAAATACTTTGTCCCTGCATAGTTTTGCCATTAAAGAATGACACTGAAACACACGGAAAGAGATCACAATCTTTTTTCCATAAAAGTTCCTTTCACCTTCTTGTAATTTACTAAGAACCTGGAGATTTTTTTTAAAACATTTTTTGGTTTGCTTTGTTATTTTTCTCTTGAAGGTAAGGGTGTTGGGTACATTACAGATTCTGACTTTGAAAGGGTTTCATGTCTATGATTATATTATTACTACTTTGACCTGAGTCAAATTAGGGGCATTTATAAACTCAGACAAAGGAAAGCCATGACTTGTTCAAGACAGGAGTGGGCTAAAAATGTGATTGTCCATGAATTTGTCTGACCTCAAATGTCTGGAAATCAAGAGGAACATTTCCACTGTCTCATAGGATAGACATGGTTTGGATAAGGGAAAAGAGCACATTGTGTTGGTTTTCTTTTCTATTTTAGTCTATGTCTCCTTTTTCTCTTATATGAAATACGCTATCTAGAATCAGCTCATTTCTTGTACTTTTATTTTCTTTTCCTTTTCTCACTCAGCAATTTCTCAGTTGTTTTTCGGTTAAAGTATGTACAGCATATCATGGAGTAAAAAAATAAGTATATATCTCTGAAGTTTTGTAAAAACTTCAATTTTAAAAAATATTATGAAAAAAATTATGATGCCTCAAAATCTGACAGGATTATTCTACTCTCTATTAGAATTGGTGGGGTCAAAACATTGCAGGAAGAAAAGTAAAGAAAGAGTTTCAACAACATAAAAGGTGAATATTTTATTACATATAGATGTAAAAGCTAATTAAATGAAAATAATATCAGAATTTAATTTTGGTTTATAATTTGCTCTACAGTATTTTGGGTTTGACGAAGTCCTCTCTGAGGTAGGAAAAATTTCAGGTGGGGATTTCTGCCTGGTTTAGCTGTTGAACAAGAGCAAGAGATTGAAGACAAACACCTATATTTAAGAGCAAAAAATAATGTACCTGCTTTGGTAGGAGAGGCAAAGGTCTGAGGCTGGCAATTTTTCCTCTCTGGGCACCAGGGTGGTACCTGACTGCCCTGGGCAGCTCCTGCTCGGGGTGCTGGGGTCTCTCTGGAGTCCATCTGAAGGGCTGGGGTCTATCCAAAGGGTTGGGGTCTCTTTGGCAGGCAGTCTGGTGCCTGAGAATGTTCCTGAGTGCACTCCTCTGTAAGTAAAGCCTTAATGTGTTTTTTGGACAGCTCTGAGCATGCTTATGAATAGTTCATAGGAAAAAGCTTCCATGGAGAATATAAAAAGTAATTAAATCTTAATGGCCCAATGTTTACTTTTTGGTTTTTTTTTTGAACTACAGGTTGGAAAGCCTGAGTGCAAATTGTTCAGACACAGCTAAAAACTTTGCTGTAAGGGGTTTTCTTATAGGCACTGGGCAAAAAAATGTGTCTAACCAATCTGGTCTCTCCTTTTTTTCATAAGCATTTTCCTTGTACCACTAGAAGTGAAGAGGTTTGTTATATTTTAGAGGACAGTTCCATCACAAAAAGGACCATTGGTTGTTGCAGATATGAGGTCCAAGGGAGAGGGGAGTCTTATCTTATCCAAACAAGGAGCTCAGGATGAATATGCTGTCCCCAAATACCATCAGGGTGCTTAGATATCATCCCCATGGGAGCCACTATGACTACCTACAAACAAAACACAGGAAGTCAAGTGAAATACTTTATAGTTTTGTTCTTTTTTTATTTAGGAACCAGTCCCACAGGGCCAAGAGCCTCATGCAGGGCTCTTTACCCTTACTGGGACTTAGAATCTACATCTCATAGACCTGCTAGAAGCTTTTCATAGGTATGTTGGCTTCATCTCCAAACAAAACTTCCTCTTTGACAATAGAGAGGGTTATATGTATGGTGCCTTAAGCTTTTTTCTGCTCTCCATGGGCCACTGCCACCTCAACTTGAGTGTAAGCCAAGGTCAAAGAGATCCATCAAGGGAGGGAAAGGCAAAGGCTTTCCTTTCAGCCATGTAAACTTTGTGTCTTGGTGCCTGAAGTATTTTTATTTATCTAAAAATAGAGTAGCAAGTGACCACATGCAGCTTTCCTCATCTTGTCCTTCTGGCTCACCTTGACCCTGACATGAAGAGTTCATCCATGTTTGGTACAAAGCTTCTCAACCAGCTGAGCTGCCAAAGCATGGCTGCCCAGGGGGAAAAGGTTCACTGCAAGGCTCTTGTTCAGAGTGCTGGCTCTCAGAGGGTACCCATCTGGTCTGGGTTGAAAGCAGTGACCTGGAGTTATATGGATCCTCTGCATCATGCAGGCTTCATCTGCTTAGCTTCTAACCTTTGAAAAACCCACATCTGCCTTAGGGAAGGGACTTCAATGCACAGAACTGTGACAGTGCTATGAGGAGCAAGAGCCTCTCTTGGCATGTAAATGTCTTGATCAACTCAATTTCATTTGCTCTTTTCTCTCCCTGTACTTGATTTAGTCTGCAATCAAGAGTGAAATGAAAAGATGTGGCTTTAGTCCACCCACAAACTTCCACCATGATGCTTGGAGGGGCCAGATCTGCAGGGTTCTGCTCACCTGCGCATGGCCAACCAGAAGGCAAAAGCTGGGTAGTCCTTGCCTAAAGATTAGAGCTCTCCATAAACACAAGCTGCCTGTTGTCTGCTGAGAGATGAATCACCTGCTCTTGTTACAAGCAGGAAAACTCCACTGTTGATTTTGGTCAGAACAGGTTTAGAAGTACTGATCATCTTACTATCATTGCAGCTTAGGAGCTGAAGGTACAGCCTGGCATTGAGTCCAACACAAGTTTTGTTTCCTGGGCTGAAGTAAAGGAACTCCTCCAAAAGAAAAAGCTCAATGAAGGCATTTTTCAGGATCTTTCCAAACAAAGTTATCAAAAAAAAATGCGTATGCACAGGCATCTTAAAATGCATAAGCACCTCGTGCATATGTGTGTATACACGTGTCTTCAGTTCTGTTTCCTGGGGACAGAAACATGTATTTTTCTTGTTGCTGAACTTTTTTTTGAGGGACAGTAGAGTAATCTGTGCCCAAAATACTAAGGCAAAACTTTCAAAGTATAACCAGAATATGTTATTTTTTCCATACTGAGATGGCATCTGTTTTGCTGACAGCCTGGATTGTGAAATGAGCAGGGAGAGAACTTGGACACCTGGTCTAGTGGGCAGTGTCACTGCCCATGGCAGAAAGTTTGCAACCAGCTGCTCTTTAAGATCCCTTCCAATCTAAACAACTCTATGGTTCTACTTCCAGTTTGCTCTCTGGAGGGGAAGTGTGTGTGTTTCTCTTTACTGAGAGCAATGTCACATCAGCACAATAGATTCTGAATGATTTATGAAATGAAAAGTCTCTCCTTAGTACAACGAGAGAATATAGGCAGGGCTGTACTGATCTATTTGCTCTAACATTTTGTTTACACCAGGTTCATAAACCACCTAAAATCTAAAAATTAAAAAAAAAATAAAATCCCGTTTCCCCTAAATCTATCTGTATTTTTCCCCATTGTGCCGTTATGGGTAGACTCGTGATTGGAATCTCAGAATATGAGAAACTCAAGGTGGAAACAGGAATGTGCACACAGAGCATTTTTATTTTGCCATGAGCAATGTTTGGTTTCAGGTGAAGCTGTTTGCACATCCCCACAAATTGATGGCATATGATGATGAGGTGAGAGCAGTCGTAAAGAGAACTTGGATTATCCAATAAACCAACCCCACTGGGATCACATGGTAGGTACAGAACTCTGTACCTATGAAACTTCAGCACAGTGCAGTTTGCCTCACCTGCAGTTGTGTACTGGGAAGAAAAGACTTTGTTGCAGACCAGAGATTCCTACCAGGAGAGCAGTGGAGACCCCCATAGCCCCATCATCAGCACCAAGAGAAGGGGCTGGACACTCCTGGAATATGGATACCACGTAAATAAAAATACACGAACAAGAAGCACCAGAGAAAACCCCTTACCCTGTGAATTTTCAGAATTTGGTGAAGCCTATTAGAAAAATCAAATAGAAAATATTTGAGAGGCCACTTGACTCTTGAGAATAAACACTTGCACAGGGAAAAAAAATAATGACTACCAAAGGGCTTTTAAACTTAACTCTGAAAAGCCTAATGAGATCCAGTGGAGGGAATCTGGAGCCAGACAAATTCAAATTGGAAACATAACCTACATTTTTAATAGTGAGTGTGATTAGCCATTGGAACAAAGTACCCACAAAGTAGTGAATTCTCTCCTCTTGATGGTTTCAAATCAAGACTAGATGCCTTTCTGGGAGATAAGCTTTAGTCAAAAATAGTTATACTCTAGTCAAACACACGTTTGCAGGGCTCAATATAGAGGTAACTGGGGAAATCTAATGGCCTGTGGTATCCAGGAGGTCAGGCCAGATGGTATAATGATCCCTTCTGGCCTCAAATTCAGTGAATTTCAGAATGAATACAAATGCTGTCTTCTGGATGTGCGTTTGAAATAACTGCAGGCAGAGATTAGACACACAATTGCGTATGGTTCAGAATTAATAAACTTTCCTCCCCTTCAGAACAAAGGTCCTTATTTATGTCTAATTACATTGGGCCATTGTAATTCAGATAAGAATCCATTAGGAACTCGGATGGGATGTCAGCAAGTCAGTTTTAACCATTGTGTGAGTGTTGTTTGGAAATGTAGTTTCTAAACCTTATATTAGACTCCAGACTTGCTTGCACTGGAATGGATCCATGAAGAAGTCCTACATGGACAATTTCTCCACCCAGAAGCCTCATATGTGTGCTGGGTTGGACACCCTGTGCCCACCAAAGCCTCTCTATCACTCCTCTCCTTAGCTGGGCAGGAAGAAGAAAATATAACAAAAGGCTTGTGGGTCTGAGATAAGAACAGGCAGGGACCATTCACTAATTACAGTCATGGGCAAAAGAGACTTGACCTGGGGATAGAAGTTTAATTTATTACCAACCAGATCAGAGATAATGAAAAAATCTGAAAAACACCTTTCCCCCCCATCCCTCCCTTCTAATGACAATCCTGACCTTTCCCCCCCATCCCTCCCTTCTTCCTGGGCTCAACTTCACTCCTGATTTTCTCTACCAAATACCATATGGTTTAACCTTACCAGATTTGAAGTGGATTCAGTTAAATTGTAAAGATATGGTGGTCCTGATCCCCAAAACTGATGGGTGCCTCATGCTTCTGATTTCCTGTGCCTTGCCAGATTTTACGGGAAGGAGTAGTTGAAAGAGTAATAGTAGAAAAAAATAAAAAAGATGCAAGCTTCTATGAGTATGTTTGCTCGTGCTGACAATATCAAAAATGGCATCTCTGCTTGGTAATGCACATGCACCTAAAAAGTAGCCAGCTCTTGCACTGCTTCTGGAAAAAGAAGAAGCATGAAATATTAACTCGTAAAAAAAACCAAACCACATAAGAAAACACTGTTAACTTCTAATATGAATATCATCTTATTATCTAGCTTTCAATTTTAGTGTTATCCTGCTCATAAAACATTCAAAACAACAGCACAGGTGAGCAGTGAGGCTACAGAGAGGAAATAATAATTTTCAAAGTTCAGTGAAATATCGTCACTTATGGTTTGTCTGTGCTCAGAAGACAAATGTTGATGAGGTTAAAGAGTTCATGCACAGAGGTCCATAACATTTTGGATTCTCAGTCCTCCCTCAGAATCAGGTCCAATCAATGGCACCAAAACCCACAATTCTGGGTGATGACTTGGGGATTTTATATTCTGAGGTGAGGACATTTTCTCTGGGCTATATGTTTAATTTGAAGAAGGCAAATGCCTGAGCTATCCAAACATTTAAACAGCTCTGTGACAGTCCAGTTTTATATCCTGACCTTTCTCCAGGCCAATGTGATCTGAACAAGGTATGTATACCAGAGTGTAAAGCTGGAATCTGCAACTGCATCCAAACTTTATTTATTATAATAATATTCTCTTTTTTCCCCCTTTTTTCCCCCAAGCAACATAAATAGAATAACATGATTAACATGGAAGATATAGAAAATAAACTAGTCTATGAACTTCAAGATAAAATTAATTTGGGTTCTCCTGAATTGATGCAGCTAATTACACATTTGCTAATTGTAGCCTGCTTTTTCTAACCTCTTTCTTTTTGAGCTCAGAAAGGAAAGATGGTGATGATGACTCTGCAGGCACTCTGTAGAATAACCAATGTTTTACTGAATCTTAGCATCACTTTCATATCTGAATAGCAAGTCTCTGCCTGCAGATGCTATTCCATACAGTTGTTATGAATATTTTATTAGATAACAGTAACAATGAAAGTGACACGAAATAATGAAAATCATATTTAAAGCTTGCTGTGGTTTAATGTGGCATTTTGCCAGTTAAATATTTTTTCAAAGCCATTGCCATTGCTGCTGATTTCCAAGGTGTTTTTTCAGTACTTCTATAGAGGTGGCATTTATGATAATACTACTGTATCAGCAAAAGTACCAGTTTTACTTTTTATCTGGCTTTATAGCCCTTTATACAAGGCCTTCCTATAACAGTTCTGCCTTAGCATTGATTTCATAAAGGTCCTGAAGGTCATTCTTATTTTCAGTCAAATAACAATATCGGAGAATTTTAATGATGTTCTTGCATTAGTGATATAATATTCAGAATTGCTATAAAATTCAACAACGTATGAAAATGTCATTGCTAGGGATGAATGGAGCAGCTCATCTTGTGAAAGTGAAGAGCAGCCTAAACCTTTGCATGTGTTCAAAGAACTCTAAGGTAATTTAATTTCTTCTCCCCTATCTCTATTTCTCATGTACTTGTTCAAGTTCCGGTGCCTGACAAATCATCATCATTTATCCTTCTAGACCAAGGAAATGCTTACAGCTAATTATCTAAACTTAAGTACACCATTTGGTACAGTGCCAGGTGGGAAATTATTAACTAAAATGGGAGATTAGTACAGAAATTGAGTAGTAGTAGATCAGCACTGGGGGAAGGTAATAGAACTTCGCAGCATCAGTCTTGACCCTAATATTATTTAACATTTTTTTATTAATAATGACCCCATAAAAAATAAGCTTGTGCTAATGGAATTTACCAATGGCATAAGGGAGGGAGGTACTGTCACTGCAGAGACGAATAAAACAATCACTTAGGAAAAACAGAGTGACCTTGAGCCACCAGGATAGGATGGTTTGGATGAAATTCAGAAAGCTTTGAGTGCGAGTTCACTCATCTGTGTCTTGTTAACCAGGTTTCTACTATACCTTCATGCTCATAGGTAAGAAAAGACAGAACATACAAAGCAAGGTATTTTCAGGATGTAATGAAAGGCCAGTAATGGTGTCTGAGGCCCATGTTAGAAATCAGCCAGGATAGTGCATGCTATTCACAAATGTTTCACTTCGCTTTCACAAAGCTGCTGAAAAGGGTGAGTAGAGCGACCATGGGAAGGGAGAGTTCTAAGTGTGAGAGGCAAAATGAAGGCTGAGGGAGGACACTATAAATACTGCATGATCATAAGCTACAGGAGGAGAAAATGTCTATTTAAACTAAAGGACAACAGTGGCACAAGGACAAATGAGTATACATTGGTCATGAATAAATTTAGGATAGGAATTGGAAGCAGGTTTCCAAACAAGAGAAGAGCAATGTTCTGCAATTGCTTTCCAATGAAAGAACAGTGGAAACAACATCAACAAAAATCCCAAAGCTACTTTTATAAGATGATGTATAATGAATTTCTGAAAGGGATTATATGATGTGTTTGGCTAAGATAGCAGGGAATTACACTTGATGAACTAAGACGTCTGTGCAGGTCTATCTTTCTAAGCCTCTTTTTCATGATGGCATGTTTCAGAAGATTTTTAAGTGCTTCCTTTCCTTCGTGTGTTTTTAGATAAATTTTTCATGGTATATTGCAGGGACTGCTAGGTGGACTGTTTTAAGAAAGGCACGAAGTTTTAGTGTCCAGAATATATTGAATACTCTCAAAAAAATTCCCCTCAGAAAGTAGTGCTCAGCATCCTTCAGTGCAAGAATAAGGTGGAGTCACCATTTTTGCTTGAAGAAATCACCATTTTCACTTGAAGTCAATGGGGACTAAATCCAAACAGGAGCAGCACTCTTTGGAGGCTTGGGTCTCTGTTGTTTCTGCTACATTCCAGAACTGCTGCTCTATTTTACAGTTTGCCTTCTCAGCCCCCCCTGTGCATATGTAGAAGTACAAAAGAGGATGGCAAACAACAATTTAGATGCATATGATTCATTGGAAAAAAAAAATTAAAAATGGGAACAGTGGGTGTGGGTGTGACTGAGTGGCAGCAGTTCAAAGCTGCAGTGAAGATGGCTTGTCTGGGAGAACAGATGATTTCTCCAGCCTTGGTGGAGTGGTGCAGAGCTGTGCTAGCTGTGCCGTGGTATCTCTCTTCTCATCCTAATGTCCTTTGGTTTGTTTTATCTGCTTGGTGCCATGATGTTTGTTAGCGTTCTTTGTTCCAAACCCCAGCATTTCCATTTCTTGTCAAAATCTCTGTATCTCCAAGGCAATGTGGCCATAAAGGGATTTGTATGGAAGCTTGGGCTCTGAGGTCAGTAGCTGGAGCTTTGTGGGCTCCTTACCCACAAAAGCAGGATTGATTAATTCCAGTAATTTACAGTATCAGACTCTCTTCATGAAAGTGCTGGGAGTATACAGGCTGGCCTGGTGACTCCCTTATTAAAAGAGTATCTCATAGTCAAAAGTTTTGTGATTTTTAGTTGAAATCTGACGAGTGGAGCAATAAGATCTGCAGAACTGTTTGTTTTCCTCTTCAGCTAACTACACACGTATTTATTTTCTGAAATCAGCTTTTAGTATCAAGAACAGTTTGAGAAATGGGAAAGTTAGATAAAATCCCCAGGAGTAAAGGTAGTTTAGAAAAGGAGTAGAAATAGACAACAACTTTACAAGGGAGCAGTGCTTTGCCTACACCTTGTCACCATCCACATTAATCACATTTGCAATAGGCAGCTCTGTGCTTAGCGCTTTTGGAGAACTGCCCCATGTGTGAGCTGCCCTGTGGCTTGCTGGTCTGAGATGCCCATCTCTCAAAAGAAAAAGCTAAACTTAATTTAAAAGAAATATTTTCAAGGAAAACCTATATTGAAAATCAGAACTGAGAGACATGCTCTGTGAAATAAACGGTCAAGAGAAAAATATTTTGATTGATGGAAACTTAAAACTCTCAGCCTTTATTTTTTGCTGGCTTTTAATTTCACTTCTATTTATGAAATGTGTGCATCTAGAGAGCTATTTATTTTTCACATATCCTTAACTTCAGCCAGGGCACAGCATTCTGGGGGCACCTGGGTGAGATCGTTTCATCCTGCCTTGTCCTGCTAGTAAACCCAATTTAAACCAAATAATCATAAGCATGACCTGTACTTATTGCTGTATTTTAGTGAGTTATTTCTTAGGCACTTGCATTGGTGTGCATTGTGCTCACAGGGACAGTGTCACCCTTGTCACTCTGTGCTGTGCCACACAGCTCTGGGAGGCACGGTTTGTTTTTCCGTGGGTGGCAATATCTATGGGGGGGGGTTTAAAAGCACTTTTTCAGCTTTTCATACAGTGTGTATGGGAGCTTTCAAGTGACAAACGCACAGAGGAAATGTCTGTGAAAGCAGCAGGTGGGAGGAATGGCTTTTTCAGACTTTTGGATTTTGGCGACCCCCTTACGCATGCCACATGGAGGTGGCAGCAACACCCATGGCGTCAGGGGAGCTGAGAGAGGCCTCCTCGCCCACACCAAGGGTCTTGCTTGCCTTCAAGAAGAAATAATAAACACCCCTGGTATGAACAGTGATTAAACATCACCAAAGCCTATAAAAATAACCACTCCTGAGGTAAATCAGCTGAAGGCTATGGATGCTGCAGCAGCCATATGGGAGCGGGGGCCGTGCTCCAAGGCCCCAGCCTGAGGGAAGAGGCCTGGTTGGGAAGGGGCAGTGAGGCCATTTTTCTTCCTCTATCTTCTCATCCTGGGGGTTTTTAAAATGAGAGGAAAAAAAAAAATAAAAAAAAAAAAATCCCTGCTTTGCAGAGTGCAGACAAGTGCCTGGCAGCAGCCACTGTCTGTGATGCCACGGTGATGGGCTCCTGGTCCCAAGCCAGGGCATCCCTCAGCCCCACGGCCCTCACTGCTGACAGGGACCCTCATGGGCTGCGAAATGGCATTCCTGTGTGTGAACCGTGCCAGGAGAATGTTACAGGAAAAAGGAAAACAAAAAGGGGCAAAGAAAAAAAGAATAAAAGGGCACAGTCTCCCCGCCCTGTGCTCGTTCCTCATTCTTCCCTCAGCACCGTCTCGCCCTGTGTGGAGGCTTCAGAGGTGTGAACACATCCTGTTTACGTCTGCCACACCGGCAGAGATGCTCAGCAGAGAGCTGAGGAGCAGTCAGAGGCAGCACCCTGGGCAGGGAGGTGGCCCCAGCATGGATGCTCTGCCCATGTACCACGGGGGCATCAGCCGTGAGGCTGGGGAGAAGCTGCTGCTGGCGGCAGGCAGGGATGGCAGCTACCTGCTGAGGGACAGCGAGACCATCCCGGGAGTCTACTGCCTCTGTGTCCTGTGAGTGCCCAAGTTCTGAGTTCTGGGAAGGGTTGGGCAGGTGGTGGTTGATTTCCAAACTTTACACCCGTGGTATGGGGTGTTGCCAAACAGAGAGAGAAAACGCGTCCTAAATGCGTCCTAAACCCTTGCAGATGTGTGAGGCATTTGGCTCCTTCACTTTGGCTTGAAATAGAGGGGTGCATAAGGGGTGTGGGGTCCTTTGCAGAGCAAAGAGGAGCAGGTTTTACCTTGCAGAGCCCATGGTTCCTCTGGGATTAAAATAAAAAAGAGAAAGGGGTCCTGGAGTGTGTAGTAAGAGTGAGAGAATTGTCATTGAGAAGACACAGGCAACTTGACTCGGGATGGCAGCTCTGAGCTGGGTAATCCTCTTGCTTTCTGCCCACTGTCTTCTGGTTCTCTAATGAACTCATGTTCAGCAACATTCCCAGTGCTCCCTGACATCAGGAAGGGAAACATGGATCAGGGTTATCCAGGATGTACCTTTGCTCTGGGATGCTCTCTGTCAGCCTGAATGTCCCACCGGCCATTGGGCTTGGAGTAAACTACATGTAGAGTACATGAAATACTCTAAGGTAACAAACTAAGCAGTAATGCTTCATCAAATAGTGTAAAAAAGGGAAGGTCTGATGTGATGGTCTGTCAGAGCGAGGGTAAGGAGGTCTACTTGGGAGGGATGAGATACTTTATAGTCATAAGACCTCTGTTTAATGAGGCAGTTTAATCATCCTACTTTTGGCAAAAGCGTAAGTCTCAAAAGTCCTGAGAGTTAATGCTGTCCAAGGAAGTACCATTTGCTTGAATGAACAACCACGTGTCTACCAAGGCTACAGAGACATTTGCACCTTACTTCAGTATGAGAAGGAATACCTGAGAAAACCATTTTAGGGCCAGCAAGAAATTAGAGGTTGGGGACCGGTCAAAAAAACATGAAGAAGAATCCTAACTCAGGTTTCCCCCAAATGTCTTGAATATATTTCCTAAAACATATAATTAAGTCCTGGATGAACATTATTATTTCCCTGTTGTAGGCAAGTAAATGGAGGCATGCAAAAAGGTTGTAGGCCATCCAGGCAAGATCTTTGTGGCAGAAGATGGTTTTTATTATTTCTCTCAGGAAATCAAAAGGTGAACCAAGATAGACACCACTGCTAACAAATATCTTAACAGCTAGCTGAAAATTGGGAAATAAGCAGCATCTTGAGTTAAAAGAAAATGGAATAGACAGAGCAAGAAATAAGGTGTTCTGTGATTCCTGTGATGGGAATAGGCAGTAAAAGCAGAATCTCTTTTAAATAACCATTAGAGGAAATGGTAATATATCCTCTTAATACACAGAAGTCATTCAATGCAGGTGAAACACTAAGGCAGTAGAGAAAGGGTCAGGCAGAGTGTTACAATACTGAATAAAATAGAGAATTCTAAAATTAGTTTGCCATTAATCTAAATTGCAGTGTAGGTGTAACAAGGTCTTTCATCTGCACACAGTCAGTTCATATTTTTTGTTGTATTAGTGGCAATTTACATCCTCCCAAATAAATTTCCTGAATGAGATAAAATGTATAAAATTAAAATAAGAACAGAAAGGAATTCTAACTACGAAACTTTTCAATATTCAGAGGAAAAGAAAAAGCAGTTCAGTAAGAAACAGAACCATATCAAATTGTTTCTGGAAATTATGGGCCATCCATGTCTTCATAATATGTTGCATTCAAACATATATATGATAAGCAAAGGGGCAAAAGCAAAAAGTATTTCTTCTGAATGTCATGCAGGCATCTTATAGATCCTCAATAAACTTTTATAAGGGAGGTATTCAATAGCAATTTAGCTAGATCTCTATAAAAAATATAAATGGAAGACATTATGATGAGTATGGTCTCATAAAGACAGAAAAGTGGCTGAAAAATGCTAGAGCTGAGCATTGGTTCCCATATTTCAGTTCAGAGCATCACGTAAGAAACAGGAAATACAGTAAAGAACATATCACACAATAACTTAGGAAACAGTTATCATAAACATACCAGGAAACACTTTCACACTGAAGGTAGCAATGGCAGTTTAAAGAAATGTGGGCCATAAACCAGAGGAGCTCTGTTGCAGGGAAAAGTTTGCCAGTGCAGAACACAGTGATTTAGAGATGGGAGGAGAAAGTAGGAATGGGTGGCAGAGACAGATGGTTATTCCATGGAGGATGCTATGCAGAAATCTGGCTTTGCCACAATAAAACAATGCACACCCCCCCCAAAAAAAAAGCCACTCTGAACATCACGTACTGAGATGAACCAGGTGGTCAGGATGTGTGTGCAGGTTAAAAACCAAACGGGAAACATGCAGTTTCTGACTTCACTGTTTAAGAAAAAGAAAATAAAACAAAGAATACATACTCCATTGCTTTTTCATACTTCTAAATAAATAACAGAAATCATCAGGAGTAACAAAGTTATTCAGAAATTTCCATTTTTGTTTAGAATCAGTGTGGAAGATCACTGTAGGTATAGCAAGATTTATCAAAACTTGGTAAAAAAAGTCATAATGTAAGTACTGTATGATCTTTGACACATGGGAAACAAAGGTGGTCAAGCATTAGCTATGTTACAGTAAGTATCAAAACAGGAATTTTTATGTATTTCCAACGATTATTTCTAACAGAAATGAAGCTTCCATGCTGCCAGTGATGTTTCTGTAGCTTTTAGAAAAGAAGAAAAGAAAAACAATCCAGTTTTCTAACATCAAAATATGTTTAGTTTCTTTCCCCTCTCCCTGCACTTCCCCGGAGAAGAAAACCAAAACAAAAGTGATGTTGTTTTCTTTGTAGGTTTGTGGGTTTTTTAATTATTTTTTTTTATTATTACGTGTGAAGGACGAAGGGTTTTTTTCAAAATTAAGAGGCACTGTTGTGATGAAAAGAAACATTTATCAAACATCACCTGCTTTTTCCCAGCAATTGCCTAAGTTTGTAATACACCCTCCTTCTCCAACCCCCGAAGGCCCTCAAGAAGCTTTAATGTATTTGGCCAGTCTCTGAGCCTCCTAAGGTGGGTAATAAGGGCAGGAGTGTTCATGGTCAGACTTATTTGCCTTTTGCTTTTCCAATTAAATAGTGGAGCCCTGACCTTTAAAAAGGAGAAGAGTAAACGACTTCATAAATCCGTGGCGACTGACACTGATTTTACGGGGCAAGTACAAGAGAGACAGGTAATAGCATCAAGCCTGACCTCCAGAGATGGGTAACTGTGGCAGGCAGACCCCTGGCACTGGAGCATTTGGTAGAAAAGCTCTTTTTTCTCTCTCCTGAAGTTGTAATTTACTTTCCCTGAATGTTCCTTTTTGCTGCCTGAAGTCACGGTGTGTCTGAAAACCTTGAAAAGAGAATGTCTGTTGGTGTGGCTGTGACAAAGCTCAAAGAACCCTTCTTCACAAATATTTTAAGACCACAACTATGGATAAAAACGAGTAGAAAGGTTTTGATTTGCAATACTCTTCTGTGGGGTCTTGCTGCCTGCAGAGCTGCTGCCTGCAGATTTTGGCAAAGTTTTTTAAGACCAGGTGCCTCAAGGTCTTCATTGTATGAATATAGTTATTAAATGGATAATATATACTTCAAGGATGTTGTTCACATGCTTTGAACGTGTCAACAGAGGAGCACAATCTTTTCCTGGAAATTTTTTAGAGTTGCATTGAAAAGCCTGAAGATTTTTGTCATTCCTGGAAACTGAAATAGGGGAAATGCATATGCTTTAAAAAAAAAAAATGTACGTAATATACCTGTAAACGTGTTATCTACTACATGCAGTAAGCTCAGATTTTAGTATCAAAACCTGATTGTTCCAGGGAGCTTTCTTTACTGGTCTGGTTTCCTGTCTGCTCGATGTCCCATTTGATGTTTTTAGCACCCTCAGAAATCCTCTGTGCACACAGCTTCTAATGAAATCAGAGGGGGGACAGAGGACCCAAAAGTGGTGTCTGGCTTGAGAAGCAGTCTCTTAAACTGCATCTGAAAAAAATGCATAAATAAAATCCCTGACAGATCCAAAGCTGCCACTTTCCTTCCCAGATATATGAGCACACATGCAGAAGCAAGCAGCTCATACCTGAACTGGCAAAGATAAAGCATTTGTAGTGTGGGGCTTAAAATATATGTGCTTGAAAAATACCCGGAATATGAATAGTTGTTTCAGACCTGTAAATAAGCTAAACACGACATACTTGTCAGACTGTATGGTCAGCTTATTTGTTTGAAACAAAACCAGCCACTCATGGACCGTGCTGAATTAAATTTGTGGGGAATAATCCAAACCTGGGACAGAAAGCTGTTTAGAGCTCTTGAAGCAACAGTAATTGCAACGGGAGGAGGCTGCAGTCCTATCAGATTTTATGTGTGCCATTTTTTCTCTCACCATCACCACAGTGCACAAGTCCAGACAACGTGCCCAAACTTTATGATGCAGCAGATGTATCATCTGTACAGCCTGGAGGTGTAACACAGCATCACGAGCCAGCTTTGCATTTCTTTTGTTTCCCATGTAATATTTCTTTGAGGGAGATGGCAGCCTAATTACATTTATTTAAACACCCCACATCATCATCATTTTAAATGTAATTTGGAAGAAAGGCATCTGTGTGAGAGGAAGCCCCCCAGTTCAAGGTTGAGGTTTTCAGCTTAGAAAAAACATCAGTCACTCTTTTCAGCTTAAAAAAAAAAAAAAAATCTACAGCACAACAGTAAATGCTTTGAGGTGATGCTAGGAAGATTGTGCTTTGCCTGTGTTGAGCACAACCTGGATAATGGCCTTCAGGTATTCCAAGGCTTTTCTTGGAAAGATTGTGGATAGGAAAGGTGGATAGTCTGAACAGTGTGGGTACCCACTGCTAGCTGTTAGCTAACAAATATGTAAAAGACAGAATGGGTACAGTCTGCACATAGATTAATTCTGCTCTGGTTTTGTAGGCTTTTGGGTTTGAGGATTCAGTTGAAGCAGTGATTTCAAGTTCAGAGAGTTTATGGTCAGCCCCTGCCTACCATGGTCTGGTAGCAACAGGAAAACTGAAAATGAACCACACTGGATGATTACCAACCAAACTACAGAATGTCTCATAGAAATATAGAAGAGTGACATTTACAACTGGCAATGCTTTGCCTATTGCAGTTCCTGTGACTCTTATCCAGACTGATGAAAGAAATTCACCAGATAACATTATTGCATGAGGGTTTATTTTTTTGCCTTTGTGAGGTCTGACATAGTAATTAATGAGGCTTAGTTGCCAGCCCACAAGAAAATAATTTCCTTCTATTTAGCATCTCAAGTTTGAATAAATTCTCATTTTGTTTCTGAAGTTAAAGTAATTTCTCTTGGAGGCATTGCTTTTGGTTGGCATCACCTTTTACCAGACCAATATAAACCCTTCTGAGAAAGGCTGCAGTATGCTCTTTAGGTAAATCAGCAGCATTCCTACTGAAGTGTAGGATTCCACAGAAATCCCTATATAGATTCCGAGACAATTCACAAGATTTGACTTGCTCTTCCAAGTTTCTTTTACTCTGAGGAGAGCAAATCAAGCTAATGCATTTGCTTTGTAATGCTCGAGTTACAGAAAGCAAATCCTAGCTGCTGATTCACTATCCTGGGTGAATTTTTGGCCCAAGAAGTGGTGGTATGGAAATAAGTGACAGAAATGTAAACCCAGGTGGAGGTGTACAGAGTATGACTTGAGCTAGAGTAACTCTGTGGGGCTTTTCACATGCAGTAAACACAGATTTAAACTCTTTTATTCACGCTTGCTGACATCTTGCTTGTGTCTTGCACATCATGGTGATGTGAATGGTGCTTCTTCAGCTTGGGTTAGCTGATGGGTGGGAATTGCTAACTTGTTGTACCTCAGTTGTGTGTCTGAGACCTAAGTAAGGCAGCAATCAGGCTGCTTGTCAACCAGAAAGTGCAAATTCCAGGACAGAGTGAGGAGCTCTAAGCACAAAGCCTATTTTCTCCTACATTTGGCTCTTTGGCATTTCTGGGATTAATAAACCAAGCAGAAATACAATGATTAAAAAGGAAAAAGCAAGAAGAGCAAAGAAAGTGAAGTAGTCAGCTGTACTGATCACTTCATCATTTTGGCTGCTGTCAGTGCTGTGGCATGGGGGAGGCCATGCAGCTCAGGGGTGCCCTGGGCAGGGGAGTCCTTGCTGAGCACACATGTGGGATGTGCAGTCTGCCAAGCACTGCTGGGGGTTCCTTCCTCCTCATGAGTTTTGGCTCTGTAGGAGCCATATCTCACCCCTGCAGCCACTGTGGTGCCCATCCCATCACCACATCCCAGGGCCAGGATTGCCTGAGGTTGTTCCTGCTGACCAGGAATGAAGGAGCTGATCCTCAACGTGCATCATATGTGTCTGGGATAAGGCAGGAACAGCTGCAGCCTGACCCCTAATGCCTGTTATGGTATCTGCTGCATGACACTGACCTCCCACTCCCCTGCGAGCTCTCCTGCAGTCCTCATCTCCATGCTACGAAGGGGTTTCTAAACATTAGCACATTCTCTGGGCTGAAGAGTTTGTTAACTCTTTCACATAAGAGAAAGTGTGACACAGGAGGCTCAGGACCCTTTAGCTTTGGGTTCCCAATACAAGGGGTGTGGGAATGGATTTTGGGAGTACCCCATGTGATCTATACAGCCTACTGTCTTCACTTGCACTGCTGAGGGCTGTTTCCTTATTTTATACATCTTCTGCTTCTCAATCACCCATTTTCCTGGCTTTTGCACCCTTCTAGCATTCTGTACTGCTGCCAGCTCAAGCCCCTTCATATTTCACCTTCTTACATCCCCTTCATTACTTATTTACTGTTACTCTCTCAGGGGTTCAATTTTCACATCCGGCTCCTTGCTCCCTTTTCTTTCCTCCCTTATCCCCCCTATCCAGGCCCAATCTTCCTTTCCAAGATGCCCTGTTAACTTTCTGGGTTTTTTTCCCCCCTCCTATTAATCCAGGCTATACATAAGTCATTCATTGCTTGAGCTGGGGGTGTCACACACAGCCACCCCAGCTGACAACTTCTCTTACAGCCTAGACAGCCACCACCTCTTTCTCTCCTAGGCTGTAGGGACTTCCTTCAAACAAACTTTTACATTTCCCTCTAAAAACTGCTCAAACTCCCTCAGTTATTTGAAGTCTGGTGGTTTGCTTTTAACACGGGAAATGTGTATTTATTTTGCCTACCACGTCCCCTTTTCTGGCACTGCTGCATTCCCTGTTTCTAAATAAGACTAAAATGAAAATCTAAGGAATAAAACTTGAGTCTGAAAGGCTGAAGGGTCGCAAAGTTATTAGAAGCTGAAAATGGGCAGTGAATAATGTTCAGGGCCACTTCTGGTAGGCCACACCACTGGCTGGTTATTCCAGGGTCAAGTAAAGATGCAAATATACCAGGTACGATGAGCTGATTGTCATAGTGAAAAGATACCAGAAGAAATAGCTATGTAAAGAGTCAGAAATTTATGTCATTTATTGCTGGCATGGTTTCCCTCTGTCTCTCTTTCTTTCTTCCTTTCTATTTGTTCCATTTTGGACCCAGAAAATGAATACAAATTAGTTCAATAAAATTTCCCAACTGAGATACAAACTTGTGGAAATTATTTTAAAATATACCATGCAGCTGAAATGTCACGGTTAATTTTATTCTGCAGCATGTAGCTAATACCCTCTGGCTGTTTCAATGGTGCAGAAGATTGTAATTATTCACCTGTTAAAGTAAATATGGCTTTAACAAGTCTAATCACAGTTGAAAAGGAGCAGTGGAGAGGACAGGTAGACAGATGTTGTCTCAGTACATCATCTGTGAATGATGCCTTTGCAGCTCTTTGGGAGGAATTATCTAGCTATAAAGAAAAAAGCCCACATCCTAAAATGGACTGTTTCCTGTAATAACAACTTCTACTATGTCCAAGTTGCCTTTGACAAAGTTTTCTCAGTGATGGAATTCCAACAGTGCTAGTGCTGGTCTTAGCTGGTATAATACATCTTTTGTTATGGGGATGAAAAAATAAGAGAAATGATATAAAAATATCAGTGGTAACCAAGCCACTCTTTCATAAGCACTATGCAGTACAGTCCTTACAGGAATGGCTGTTTGACCCCCCCAAGTGACTCCCACCATGGTCAGGTCGCATGGTGTTTGGATTTTGGCTTTAGCTACGTGGTCACATCCTATGCAGTTTCACTGAATTACACTTGGAGCTTTTTTTCTGTCATAAATTGAGTAAAATGAAGAAAACCAAGCTGCCTCCTCATGATGGCTGAGGAATTTTTTTATCTTCTGAGCCATAACCTCCAGCAAACTTTTCCACCTGTTTTTTTTGCCTGTCGTGTTCCACACAGCATCTCAGTTTTCATTTTTGGATTTAAGTTTTGTTTTAGGAAAAACACCTTGCTCTTCCTTCAGTCTGCACAGTTAATGATGGGTA
>JAAWXA010000158.1:0-12609 GCA_038090715.1 Florisuga fusca
TCAGAAACAAAAGGTTTGTAGTTATCTCGGAGATGAGAGCCTTGGAGAGTGGGGAATTGCATGCTAATGGCTTATCAGCTGCTGCCTTTTAATTTGCTGACTGAATTCTGCTGCTGCTGGGAGGATGAGGTGATGTTAATCTGCTGCAGGTCCCCCAAACTAAAGGCCAGCATCTCCCTGTGCCTCCCCTGGATTCAGCCCTGGGTTCTGCAGTGTCTGCAGATGCAGTTGAGTTGTAGCTCATGGGCTCCTGACCTGGCTCCTTGGGGGGGATGGGCTTCCTCACAAAGCAGCAAACCCCAACCTGAACAGGTTCTGTGTCCTCCAAAACCTTGTTGAGGTGGTTGAAGGCTGCCAGCTCTTCCCGTGCATGGTTCAAAACCAGGAGGTGCAATGCTGATTCTCTTCAGAATCATGGACTGGTTTGGGTTGGAAAGGACCTTAAAAGCTCCTCCATTCCCAACCCCTTTCCATGGGCAGGGACACCTCCCAGCAGCCCAGCTTGCTCCAAGCCCCATCCAACCTGACCTGAGACACTGCCAGGGATGGGGCAGCCACAGCTTCTCTGGGAAACCTGGCACAGGGGATCAGCACCCTCAAATTAAACAATTTCTTCCCAACATCTCACCTAAATCTCTCCTCTTTCTTTTTGTAATTTTTTTCTCTCATCCCATCCCTCCATCCCTTGTCCCCAGTCCCTCCCCAGCTTTCCTGGAGCCCCTTCAGGCACTGGAAGGTGCTCTTAGGTCTCCCTGCAGCCTTCTCTTCTCCAGGCTGAACAACCCCAACTCTCTCAGCCTGTCAGAACATGGCTTTTCTTGGCCTAGAGCAGAATTTCCCCAGCCTGGCCATTGCTGGAAGTCCTCTTCTGCCTTTGAGGTCCACGTAGAAAAGCAATCAGCAGGTACGGTACCAGCAGAAATCCTGCTCTTGGTTCTGTTTGCCTGCAAGCTGTAGGGAACAGAGGCAGGCAGGAAGCTTTGCACACTTCAGTCCTGACTCCACCACAAGTGCAGCCCTTTGCTTGGAGCCATTCCAATCTTCCAGACAGTTCCTTCTGTCCCTTTGGTGTCTGTGTGTGTAGGTGTAACTAAAAACTCCCTGGTGACTCTTTGGGTTTTGCTTTGAGTTGTCCTGTGATCTGCCAGCTTCAGTGTCTTCTTCCCATGTAGGTGCCATGGAAGGATGGTGTGACCCTAATTCAACATGTTAGTGCTCTTCTCTTTGAATTCAAAGCTCAATGGGTTTCTTCCTCTGCCTGTCTGCAGGGGTTTGCTGGAGAGCTGCTCATCCTGCTAGCCCCCTGTGTTTGCTGGGGGGTTCTCTGTTCCTTCACAGCTTCAGTGTTTGAGTCGGTTTAGCACTCAGGTTCCCCTCATTTAGGGCTGGAGGCTGTGATGTGTGCCATGGCACACCCTGTGAGCATCCCCAGTGACCAACAGCTGCAAGCTTCCCATCCCACCACCTCAGGGTGGTAGCTGCTCCCTTGAATTTTCCCCTCCCAATGGGATCACTGCCAGAAGCCAGTTACTGATTTGCTGCACAAGGTATAAATATTCTGAAATAGCCCAGAGAAGTGATTCTTCTGCTGCCTTGCTGCTGTCCCAGCCCATGGCAGAAGGTTTGATGCTCACCAGCCCATCTTTGCTTTTCACAGAACCACAGAATATCTTCAGTTGGAAAAGCCCTTCAAGATCATGCACTCCAACCTTTGGCCAACACCATATGCTCACCCCTAAACCCTTTCCCTAAGATCCAGGTCCATTTAAATCCCTTCAGGAATGGTGACTCCACCACTGCCCTGGGCAGACTATTCCAGTGTTTCCTCAGCTCCATCCTGTGTCACTGGCAGCAGGATCCAACCCTGGGATTCAGATCTTCCCATGGAGGAATCTGGGGGAAGATGAATCTTCCTGATGGAAGCTGACCCTCTGACCTCTGGGGCTTTCAGCCCTTGCTCTGTCTTGGTACCAGATCAACCAGGGAGATGTTGGAAGGC
The DNA here is from genome assembly GCA_038090715.1 of Florisuga fusca. Classification (NCBI taxonomy): domain Eukaryota; kingdom Metazoa; phylum Chordata; class Aves; order Apodiformes; family Trochilidae; genus Florisuga; species Florisuga fusca. The sequence goes on from JAAWXA010000158.1 coordinate 2,000, forward strand.
TTGGAACTTCCTGAGCAAGTGATGGGTAAAGCAAAATAGTTATAATTAGCTTTAAAGCATGAAACAGTCTCTAAAGGACAAAAAAACACAACAAATGAATAATTTCTCTCTGGGCTTGGGTTGAAAATGAGTGGGTTTTCATGTCACATTAGCTATGTTTCGGGGTTTTTTTGGAAATGTATGAAGTTATTTTTAAAATTGTCATAGGTAACTGCTCATGAAGTTCTCCTTTGTGTAGGACCAGTGTGGTTTTGGCACTGGGGTGAGCGGCTGGAGGCCTCAGTGTTTGCAAATGGGGTTATTAACACTTTAATTAAACCCAATCTCTGGGTTCTTGAAGAGGGTAGCATCAAACAGTGGGTGGGACAGGGGGGCTGCAGGGCTCCTGCTGGGGCAGGGGGTGGAGATGGAGCCTTTTACAATCTCTGGATCCATATGTGACCTGAGAGATAAGGGCTTTGGTGGTGGCTTCCCAATCCCTGAAGGGGCTACAGGAAAGCTGGGGGAGGGCTTTGGACACGGGGGGGTAGGGAGAGGACAAGGGGAATGGGTNAGGTTTCCCAGAGAAGCTGTGGCTGCCCCATCCCTGGCAGTGTCTCAGGTCAGGTTGGATGGGGCTTGGAGCAACCTGGGCTGCTGGGAGGTGTCCCTGCCCATGGAAAGGGGTTGGGAATGGAGGAGCTTTAAGGTCCTTTCCAACCCAAACCATTCCATGATTCTTTGTATGGATGCAGAACATAGGAAGACTCCAAGGAGCTTTAGGCCTTGCCTGTCTCCTCATACGGAATTTTTGGGGGTGCTGCCTGGATCCCATGCATTCACCCCAAGCTTGAAGGATTTGACCATTGCTTTCCAGGCACCATCCAGCAGCTCTGGCTTTGCCACCCCCCTGCCCCCTTCCTGCAGGGAAATGTTGGGTGAGGAGTTTATTCCAAAACAAACCCTGGCTCTGTTTTCTGCGTCCTTGCCTTCAGCTTGGGGCTGGAGCTTGCATCCCAGGAAAATAATATGTATCCAGGAGGCCAAGACAAACAGTGTCTGCCTGCTTTTTTATGACCTCTTGTCATTCCTCCCAGCCATCAACACTATTCCCTTAATAAGGATGTTTTGATCTCTGTAGGGGACTTCCTTGCTTCTCATGGTTCAAGCCAAAGGGGTTGGCAAAGGGAAGATGTGGATAGACTCAGGGTTCCTGCTCTCTGCAGCCCCTTTTCATGGCAACTCTTTGATTTAGAGCCTCGTTCCAGTTCAGAACTGGGGATGATAAGCAGGTTTTAAACTGGAAGAGAGGAGACTGAGATGAGATTTTAGGAAGGAACTCTTTGTTGTGAGGGTGCTGATCCCCTGTGCCAGGTTTCCCAGAGAAGCTGTGGCTGCCCCATCCCTGGCAGTGTCTCAGGTCAGGTTGGATGGGGCTGTGCCAGGTTTCCCAGAGAAGCTGTGGCTGCCCCATCCCTGGCAGTGTCTCAGGTCAGGTTGGATGGGGCTTGGAGCAACCTGGGCTGCTGGGAGGTGTCCCTGTCCATGGAAAGGGGTTGGAATTAGATGGTGTTTAAGGTCCCTTCCAACCTAAAGCATTCTGTGATCCCATGAAAAGGATTGTAGGGTTTTTAGTGGGAAATGTAGGCAGTGCATTTTGACTCAGGGCGAGATGCTTTAGCTGATAGCTGTCTCCCCTGGGACTAACCCAGAGGCTGGTCTCGTTCTGGTGACTTCAAGCCCAGACAGTGGCCCCACCACCCTCGGGGCCCTTTGAAACCCTCCCAGGAACATTGGGTAGATGCAAATAATTCAGCCCAGTGCTTGGGACAACAGCATCAAAGCTCTGCTTACGGAGACCCAAGCATCAGGTGCTGGCAGGGGTTATCCACGTTGTCCAGAGGAGTGAAGGAGGAGAGCAGGACACATTTCTACCTTCATGGTTTGGAGGAGAAGCTCCAAAACTTGTCTGCCATGCAGACTTCGAGGCAAAGAATTAATTTGTTTAAGCCATGGGAATTTTTTTGGTTTGGAAACTGCCAGAGGGATTTTGAACCTCCAGGGCTTGCAGTTCCAAGTGCAACAATTACAAGTTTGGGGTTATTTAGTGAACTCTGCATAGCTGTTTTTCCTCTTTCCTCGTTCCAGCCTACCTTCTAATTAATTCCCTTTAATTGCTTTTAATTTCCTTTCCTCCTTATTTCTCCCTCCCTTCTAACGAGTGCTGTCATCTTTTTAGTCTGCCTTTCATGTTGGAGACTCTCTATTTGATTTCCTTTCACCCACGTTGTGTCTTGCAGCTATTTCATTCCTGGAAAGCTCCAGCTCAGGAGATAAAATCTAGAGTGGATTCAGAGAACCTAAAAGGATCGTATGCTTCATGGGCTTTCTCTTTAGTAAGCCAGGAGATAAACAGAACATCATAAAAGCTCCATCCTCCTTGGAAAAGGGCCATTTTTCCACCACCTGTATTTTTGTGGGGCCATCATCCCATGGGTGCTCTTAGTCACTGGTGACAAGGTGCAAGAGCCTCCCGGGTGTCTGAGGCTGAAATGGGCTCTCAGGGTGACACACTGTCTTCTTGTTGGGTTTACTCAACTCTGGCATCCTGCACCCATAAATCCCTCCCCCCCTGCTGGAATAGCCAGCAGTGGAGCCTTGGAGCTGGGATGAAAGGGACACAGAGATCATAGAATCCTAGACTGCTTTGGGTTGGAAGGGACCTTGAAGATCATCCACTTCCAATGAGCAGGGGCAGCTCCCACCAGCCCAGGTTGCTCCAAGCCCCATCCAACCTGGCCTTGAATCGGGATGGTGGCAGAGTGCTGCTCTTGACCAGATGAAGATCTTGCCCAATTTTAACATATTGACATTGGTCTCTGGTAGTTCTTGGGTTTAATGTGTGTTAAAGGGTGCAGCACATTTTGACAGTCTGAGAGAGTTGGGGTTGTTCAGCCTGGAGAAGAGAAGGCTGCAGGGAGACCTTAGAGCACCTTCCAGTGCCTGAAGGGGCTCCAGGAAAGCTGGGGTTGGGCTTTTCACCCAGGGAGGGTAGTGACAGAAAAGGGGTAATATTTTTAAACTGCAAGAGGGGAGATTTAGGTTAGATATTAGGAAAAAAAATTCTCACCATGAAGGTGTTTAGACACTGAAATAGGTCACTGGGACTACCTTCCTCCTGCTTCTCGCTTTGCTACCATGGTTTCCAGCCAGACTCAACTCTTTCTTTCTGTTCCAGCATCTGGATTAGCCCAAAGTTCCTCCTCTAGCCTCTGAAACACTGTCTCACAACCTCACCTTACCATAGTCACACATCCTGACCCAGGTTTCCCAGAGAAGCTGTGGCTGCCCCATCCCTGGCAGTGTCTCAGGTCAGGTTGGATGGGGCTTGGAGCAACCTGGGCTGCTGGGAGGTGTCCCTGACCATGGGAAGGGGTTGGGAATGAGTGAACTTTAAGTTCCCTTCCAACACAAACTATTCTCTTATTAAGGTGTTTTTCAGCCCAATCAAAAATTAAAAAATGAAACCAAGTAAAAGTGGTGACAAATGCTCAGAAGGGTCCTTGAGGCTTGGGTCCAGCTCTCAGCAGATGGCTCTCAGGTGAGCTTCGTCGGACTTGGCCACTATAGACCATCTGAGGAGTTGGCTGAGGGCTGAGAGTCAGGTATTTCTATACTGTCTCTCTTCTTGAGTGATACCATGATTGCTTCATCTGATCTATCCTCTTTTCCTGCTGCTTCTCCATTCATAATGGTATTTAAATACTGTAAACCATGGTCCAAAGCTCCCAGACCTCCAAAACATCCTTGGCTGCCCTGTTTGCCACTGCTGAAGGTTTTATATTTCCAGAACTGTCCTTTCATTCCCTCCAAGGACTGCAGGAATGAGCAGTGCTCAAAATCCAGAGCTACTTTTCTACTAGGCTGCCTTAATGCTCAGCCTTGGGCTCTCTAGCATGGATGTTGTGTGAAGAACATCACCACCAGAGCTATTTGAAGTGGCAGGGGCTTCCTCACTACTTCAGAGGCAAAAATAAAATGACCAGCAACATCTCATCCCATCTGGAATTGGTCTGCTTTCTGTTGCACTGATTCTAAAACCCTGGAGGAGTTGAAGACAGGGACTTGTTGTAGTGTGAAGGAGAAGGTAGTATGGAGAAGGAAGGGTGGTTCTGGCTGCTGGTGGGGTGAGGATCAGAATGGTTTGGGTTGGGATCTTCAAGCTCATCCAGTTCCAACCCCTTTCCATGGGCAGGGACACCTCCCAGCAGCCCAGGTTGCTCCAAGCCCCATCCAACCTGACCTGAGACACTGCCAGGGATGGGGCAGCCACAGCTTCTCTGGGAAACCTGGGTCAGGATGTGTGACTGTGGTAAGGTGAGGTTGTGAGACAGTGTTTCAGAGGCTGGAGGAGGAACTTTGGGCTAATCCAGATGCTGGCAAAGAAAGAAAGAGTTGAGTCTGGCTGGAAACCATGAGGAAGGTAGTCCCAGGAAGAGTGGCTCTAGAGACAAAGACATCTTCTGCCACCCTAAAGATTGTCTCATGCTACCTTGAAAGTTTAGTACAGATTATTTTTATTCTACTATCAGTTTGAATAATGGTAGTAGAATAACTTAGCCTTGCAGAGTCCTCCTAGAGTCGGTATCCTGGTGAGGTGGTGAAGCAGTCCTTGGTTTTGGAGGTCCTAGCAACTTCAAGTCCCCTTTGATAAGGAGGTGCAGAGCTGTGAAGGGGCTTTTAGTGAACTGTCCCTCTTTGACAGGGCAGAAGTATCAGAGCAAACACTTCTCTCTCCAGGTGTAACCAAGCTATGGCCAGAATTTGAGGATAGCCCTGAGGCTTTCCTCTTTGTCTAGGAGCCCAGGACCAAAGCAGTTCTGGGCCAGGTAGTCACCAAGATGTCCTATTTTGCAATGAGTTGATGTGAGCAATCTGTGCCTTTGCATTGGTGGGTGAATCATCCTGGGGAGAGCTGAGAGTGAGTGAGTGAGAGATCTCTGGAGGCACTGAGATGGCAGTGGTGCTGGTTGGTGACAGCCTCGGGCTGGGTGGCAGTTGCAGAAGAGTCCCTTGTCCTGTCTGGTCACGTCCTCATGGCCAAAGCTGAGGCTGAGATCCAGGGGAGCTCAGGGAGAGGAGGTGGCTTGGCCCTTGGGCCTGAGTCCAGCACCTTCTTAGGAGTTTGGGGAATCATCAGATGGTTTGGGTGGGAAGGGACCTTTCAGGGCCATCCAGTCCAATCACAGGGATATCTGCAACTGGATCAGGTTGCTCAGAGCCCCATCCCACCTGACCTGGAATGGTTCCAGGGATGGGGCATCTCCCACTTCTCTGGGCACCCTGGGCCAGGGTCTCCCCACCCTCAGTTAGAACATTCCTTCCTCAGATTTAGTCTGAATCTTGTAGTTTAAACCCCTTTCCCCTTTTGCTACAGACCCTGCTGGAAGGAATTGTGTCCTGAAGGACTCCAGGGAGTATTTGGCTGGTGGGAAGAGCTTGCTGGGATCAAGGTGCCTTCCTGGAGGAAGAGCTCTGTGCTCTGCAAGTGTGAGGCTTCCCAAGGGGATCTCACAGCACTGCTTGGTGTGGGGGTTGATCCAGGGAGCTGGTCTGAGCAAGGATACCTCCATCAGGTTACTCAGAGCCCCATCCCACCTGACCTGGAATGGTTCCAGGGATGGGGCATCTCCCACCTCTTTGGGCAGCCTGGGACAGGATCTCACCACCCTCAGTGGAAAACATTTCTTCTTTTTATCTAGTCTGAATCTTCCCTTTTTTAATTTAAAACCATCACCTCTTAACCTGTTAAAAAGTCTGTCCCCATCTTTCTTAAAGACCCTCTGTAACTCCTGGAAGGGCCTTGTATGGTCTCCTTGGAATCTTCTCCAGGGAGTGTTCTCCGGGCTGAACAACCCCAACGGGGAGACGCACAACTCCTCTTCAGCATTTCTTCTCCCCCCCAAAAAGTCACTGAAAGGAAGTTTTGGGGTGCCAGCTTGGGATTCTCACCCAGCCAGGTGTTTGGCAGACCTTCCATCCCCCCTGAGCCAGATGGGGCACTTTGGTAGGAGACAGGTCAGCTGCTCGGCCGAGCATCCCTTGGTGCTGCACTCCCCACTCTCCCGCTCCTGTCTTAATAACTGTGAAGATCAGGGTTGCCAAGGTCTTCCTGTTGCTATAGTGAGATGAGATAGGGCAGAGCTCTGCATTCCCTCTGCTGAGGGGAGAGAAAAAAAAAAACCAACAAAACTACTGCCACCCCTTGCCTGGCAGTGTTTTTTGTTGTTTTATTTTATTTGTTAATTACCCCCGAAAGCTGCGCTATGGATTTGCCAGAAATTAATCTATTGCAGGCTTTAAACAACAGCAAAACTAAAAAATTATGTCTATAAAAACCTGAATTATCGAGGCATTTTTCTCTTGGAATCAACTTAAGAGGCTCTCCAGCTGGAAGGAGTTTACAGCCTTACCTGTGAAGTTGAAACATTTTCCCTTCATTAAACGCAGCGCTCGAGCCGTCCTCTTCCTCGCCAGGTAATTAGCAAGAAGCACGTTAGGCCAATCAGCAGGTGCCTGGGAGACACAGATTTGCCTTTTGCTTCTGGGCGTGGTGAGGAGATGATGTATTAAACCAACTGGAGAGCAGCAAGGCTGGCCAGAGCTCTGAGTCAAAGTGCTGGAGGAAAAAAAACCCAAAGCCCAAGACAAAACCACAACCAACCCACCTGCCGGAGCCTTCGCGGGCAGAAGATAAGGCACAGCTGCTCCCATCCTCTTGGTTTTGTCTTGATGTGGAGGTGTCCTCCCCAAAAAACCTGAGGACATCCAGGGACTGACCTTGGGGCACGTCGGTTTGCAGGAGGTAGCTTTGAGTTTTCATTTCTTTTCTTTTTCATTTCTTTTTAGGTTTTCTCTTAATTTTGTTAAGGTTTTATTTTGCATTTTCTTGGTATGCCTGGGGACTTGGGTTGCTTTATCTAAGAATTTGGGTGAGTTTGCCCCAAATATAGGAGTGTAGGGCTTGGGGGGACAACATGCTGTCCCTCCCCTCTGCCTCCTTTTTTGGGTTGAAAGTCTTATATTTGAGGCTATGAAGTTTAACCCTCTGTAGCCTGCTACCAAACGTGCTCTGGAGAGGGATCTGTGCAATCAGCTCTGTGTGGGGGGGATGGAGGGTTTTAGGTAATGGTGTGGGTTTGGGACTCAAGGTTGGGTTTTATGCATGTTGGGTGCTGGTACCCCAGGATGTGGAATAGGGTGAAGGACGTGGGTCTTCTGGACAGGGTGCACTGCCTAAAGTTCATGTCTTTGGCTGGGAGTCTGCAACCTCTCTGGTCTTGAAACTGGTGAGGAACAGGCAAGGGAAGAGGTAGTGGTAGCCCTGTAGCCTAGGAGAAGATCCCTGGCTGGTGACAGAGGCAACCTGGTGAAGATTATTCAAGCTGAAGGTCTCTCACTGGCTTTTTTTTTTCTCTGAAATCCCCTTTCTGCTGCTGGGGATCTGTCATTTGTGCAAACCACCCAAGCAGTGACACAAGACCTGACTTGAGATCATTCCAGGGTCTTGCACCTCAGCTGATCCAGAGTGGGATTCCCAGAAGAAATGTCTGATCTTCCAGGTTTCTTGGGCTGAGAGCAGAAAGGTAGAAAATCCAGGTGATGCTGGCTTGGTGGTCTGGGAAGGGTCTGGTTTTCCATCTTCTGAGCAGATTGTTGTATTCTTAGGGAGTTTTGAGAGAGTCTTCTTCTCCAACAAAACAAAAAGCTCCATTTGTAGTAAAAATTTAGAAGATGGGTCTCCTGGGCAGCACTGCAAGTTCTGCAAAGAAGATTGGTTTTGGAAATCCAGTTTTTAGGGAGAGAATTTCTGGAAATCTCCAGAGCTTTTTCTGGTGGGTTCCAACTTGTGCTGCTGTTGCCACTTGCCTGCTATCTGCCCTTGTCTCCTTGACTCTCTGAACTTCTTCTAGATGTGCTGAGGCTTAGAGACAGAGGGGTGTTGTCAGGAGATCTTTCTCTTAGTTTGCTTGCAGGGTATGGTCAGTGTTTGGTCTGCTCTGCTTAAGCAAACTCATGTCTTGGTGTCCCTCTTGCTGGAAGCACCATGCTGTCTTCCCACCTTTTTCCTTAGCTCTGTCCCAGCATCATCATTCACTGGTGGTGACTGAAAGGCAGGGAGCCTGCTCCCTGCTCATCACTTCCAGGAGATGGAGGAAAAAGTTACATCCTGGTGGTGAAATTTTGCTGGCAGCAGGATCTAACCCCCCTTTCTGGGAAGTTTTATTGGCTTTTTCCTTGCACTTATCCCCCAGGTGGTTCCTGCAGCCCTCACCACCATCCTTGGTTTGCAGCAGGGTGCATCTGTGCTGGGGAAGAACCTCTTTTCTGAAAGCCATGTGAGCCTAAATGATGGGATTGCCCCCAGTGGAGTGTTTTATTTTGGGGAAAAGAGCATTTTGGGATTGTGGAAGACATTGTAAGGTGTTCTCAGGATGTGCAAAACTCAGGATTTTTAGGGAAGGAGCCAGGGCTCAGGGAGGGATTTGGGTGGTGTAGGAAAGAACATGCAAGGGAAAAGAAATAAAGGGAAAAAGGAATAAAAGCAGCTTCCCTGGATTTTGGGATAAGGAGTGGCTTTTCTTCATAATGTGTGACAGAGCTGGGGTGCTTGGCCCTCATCCATGCTGAGGGGAAGCAGTTGGCTGGGCCACCACCATGGGGAGCTCCATGAAACCACCTTCCTGCTTCCAGAGGACCATGGAAAAGAGCTGAGGGAGCAGGGATGGATGGAGGAGATGCTCCTGGTGACCTTCAGGATTGCAGGGAGCACTTGGCAGCTTGGTTTGGTTCTTCAGGTGTTTAATTGTTTAATCCCTGAGGGCTGTGGAGCTCATCTCCTGCTTCCCCAGCCCTGCCAGAAGACATGCATTATGTATGGCCACTAAAACTCTCCCCCTCTTGCTTCCGATTAGGGAGAAATTATGGGTTCCCTGTCCAGATTCTGCAGTTGGTGACATCTCTGGGGCTTTGATGCCCCCAGCAGAACTTGGTCAAGGATGCATCACCAAGTGCAGGTGCTCTGCAGCAGCCTAACCTCAGCTCCAAAGCTTGGATTTCACAGAGGATTTCCAAACTTGAGACTTGCCTCAAGTCACTTGCAGAATTTTTTTTTCCCCCTAGTCCTCCCAAGCTTTAGGCAAGGCACATGTTCCAGGTGCTGCTTCCTATGGATCAGAGGCCAACCATCAGTTAACCAGGGCTCACCTGCTAAAAATGAACAAAGCCCAGTTCAGGAGTTTTGTTTTCCTGCAAAGAAAAGGTCTGTTTCAGTCGAGTTTGTCTCTGAGGGGCTGTCAAAACTCAGGAATTCCTCACTGCCTCTCCACTCTTTAATTTTGATTTCGTTTGTGTTTGTTGTTTTTTTTTTTTTATTGAACTGAAATTGCATCAGAGGCCTCTTTTAGAAGGAAGGCAGAAATATTCAGAAGAGCAGGTGGATTTTGGAGGTTTCTTCCTGTACAGCAGGTGAGGATGTCAGCCTGTGATGCAAACTTGACCTGCATGATTTTTAGGCAGTAAGCTCTGAGAAATCCTGTCACAGACACATGAAAACATTGATGTCCAGCACCACAGACCTTCCTTAGGTCATTTATTGTGTTATAGACTGGGTTGAGTTGGAAGGGACCTTCAAGATCATCTAGTTCCAACCCTCCTGCATGGCCAAGGATCCCTCCCATTGGAGCAGGTTTTTCCAAGCCCCATCCAGCCTGGCTTTGAATACCTCTGGGGATGGGACATCCATGTGTCCTTCCTAGAATATCATGAAGAGGAGGACTGTCTTTCTCTGCCACCTTTAAGATCCCCCAAACTGTGACTGTAGTCACAATTTCAGGGCTGTTGCCCATTTTGTGGTGCCCAAGAAAGACAAAAAGAAAAGTGATGAAGATATGCAGAAAGACAAAAAAAGGTGAAGATACAGTGGAGCTGGTTTGGATTTGATATTCCAGGTGGGTTGGATTAGATGACCACTGAAGATACAGGGCTGTCTAGAAACACCATGCACATGTTTTTTTTACTCTATTTTACACCCTCACCCCAGAGCAAGGACCTTTGTGTGTCCCTCTGCCACGTGCTGGAGCTTGTAGAGGACTCATGAGAAGATGCTGGTGTATTCCCCATGCCTTCTACTGAAGGAAGGGGCTTCCCTACCTGAGAAGGGCTCCAGAGTTGGGCTGGAGGTGACTCTGGGCTCTTCTTTGATGCTGTCCCCAGCCCAGCAGTGCTTGGAACTGGGAGCCCTGTTGCTCCACACACAATATTTCCATCAATTGATGCCCATGGGGGGGACAGTTCAGTGCTTGGTCATGGTGGGCTTGGTGGTGTTTGGTAGTGATGAACACTTGGACAGGTCTGCTGAGGACACAGGGGTTTGAGGAAGTACAAGGGAAGGTGCAGAAGGACCTTGACTGAATGTGAAGTCCTCTTTGAAGAGGTGGCTTGAGACTGGGCTTCCTTCTGGATGTGATGGAAGGGTGGCTCTGGAACCAGCATGGGTGAGGAATTTTGGTAGCAAAGAAAAGGGGAAGCCCAAGAGGGAGAGGGAATAGGTATTAATTCCTGCTGACAAG
>JAAWXA010000158.1:14183-39370 GCA_038090715.1 Florisuga fusca
TTTTTTTTTTTTTTTTTTTTTTTTTTTTTTTTTTTTTTTTGCAGGAGGTGACTGTGTTGCCCCAGTTCAATCCATCATTAAATCCAGGCTGGGTGTTCCCCACCCACCTCTGGGTTTTCCAAGCCCTTATTCCCATGTCCACACACCTGAGCTTCATCCCAGGTAAAGAGGGAAGAGCTTAGGGGAGTCCCAGCTCTCAGTCCTGGTGATTTAAGTTATCCTCACCAGGATAACTTGAATTTTGCTGGGTGCAGCTGCAATGGGTGCTGCTGGGAGCATCCCCCTTGTGTGGTCATGGAGGAGTAGTCAGGGTTTTCAATCACTTCTTCCAAGTGTAATTCCCAAGCTGCTCTGAGTCACATCAAGAACTGCAAAACAAGTCTTCCTTCTCTCCTTCTCCATCCTTCACATTGGTGGCTGATGACACAATGGTGACATGGAGCACACCCAGCCCTGTGTGCTCTGCCCTGGCTTGGGAGAAATGAAGTGTGCAGCACCCTGTCTGGCAGGGGAAAGAAATGCAAGGGGTGGTGAAAAAAACCAGGAGCCCAAGGGCAGTTTGTTTCATTCAGGGAGCTTGAAAACTCATGAAGCCACCTGTCAGCCAGAGGAGATGTTGCATCCCAGGAGGCTGCCTTGAAGGCTGTGGTTTAGGAGGCACAGTCTGCTCCCCACAGATGGGTCACTCTTAGGGTGCATGGATCTATGGTGTTGGGAGAGGGAAGAAGAGGGATGAAATGATTCTCTCTCCTCCACCCACTCCTGAGGGATGCACTGAGGCAGGAAAAGATCCTGAGGCTTAGTACCCTTTGAGCTGGGGTTGCTGGAGGTTTTGGCTGCACAAGTCACTCCAAGAAGGATATGGAGTTAGGGTGCATCCAGAGGAGGGCAAGCAAGTTTGGGAAGGGTCTGGAGAACATTCCCTATGAGGAGAGACTGAAGGAATTGGGAATGTTGAGTTTGGAGGCTGAGAGGAGACCCTATGGGTCTCTGTAACTCCCTGAGAGGAGGTTGTAGGGAGGTGGGTGCTGGCCTCAGTCAGACTTCTAGCCAGGACTGTTTTTGTCCAGCTATTCCCAGCAAGGAGAATCATCTTCCTGGATGAGTTTTCTGGGAAGGAAACTTCCCATCTCTCTTAACCCAGCAGGCTGGGGGAGATTGGGTTAAGGTCTTGTTACTGCTGGCTGGCTCAGGGGAAAAGGCTGTTTGACTTTATTTTCTTTTGATATTAAAGACATTCTTTAAAGAAGTGTCAGCTCATTGGTTTGTCACTTTAATGATTAAAGAAAAATGGTAGCCTCTTGCCTGGGGTGTACTCAAGAGCAGCAAGGAAGAGAGTGGTTCAGATTAATAAGCAAGGTCTTAATTAATTTTCATTATTTGCATAATAGTGTCCTCTAATTAATAGGTAACGGGCAGCCTGTGAATTAATGCAGGAGTGGGATCTCCAGTGATGCCATCAGAGGAATATTTTATTGCTGGGAAGTTTTGCTTAATCCTTCCAGTAAATTTAGGAACCAGGAGGGAGAGCCTGAGGGTGTCTGTGACAGTGTGTGGTGTACCCACAGGGTGACAGGGATTTTTGGGGACAACATTCCTCTTCCCTAATACAGCAGACCTCAAATGCAACTCCTGTCCCTGTGTAGGGCACCCCCAGGATCACACCATGTGTCTGAGAGCATCATCCCAATGCTTTCTTGAACTCTGGCAGCTTCTTGCTGGGACCCTGGGGAGTTTGTTTCAATGCTCAACTGTGTAAAAAAAAAAAAACCAAAACCTTTTCCTGATACCTAACCTAAAACTCCCCTGATTCAGCTTCCATCCAAGTTCTGTCTTTGGACACAGGAATGAAGAAATGAGTGCCAGCCCCATCTTTTACCCTCCTGAGGAAGCCATAGACTGCAATGAGGTCACCCCTCAGCTTCCTTTTCTCCAAGATGAACAATCCAAGTGACCTCAGCTAATTCCTCATAAATCATCCCTTTCAGACCATTCTCATGGCTCTCTCTTGGATGCTCTCCAATAATAGCTTGATGTCTTTTTTTTTTTTTTTTTAATATTCTAGTGCCCCAGGTTGCACACAGTGGTCAAGGTGAGGCTGCACCAGTGCAGAGTGGGACAATCACCTCCTTGGACCTTCTGCTGGTGGGATGCAGGGAGTATTCCACTGACACCTGGGATGACAGGGAACTTCTACAGGAGTCACAAAATAGTTCCCAAAATTACTGCTTGTGCCAGGCAACAAGGTCAGGACTTGCAGAAAGTCCTTTCATGCATCTTACCTAAAGAAGTACAGGTCCCCCAAGTCTTGGAGGTGCCACCTTGGTACATGAGCCAGTACGAAGGTGCTGGCACTCTCCAGAGTATTTCCTTCCCTGCTTTGGTTTTCAGCTGGAGAAAGAAAAGTTGAAATCTGAATTTATACCCCAAAGTTTAGGAGTTTAGAGAAAAGGAGCAGCCCTCTTAGGAGTGTTCTCAGGAGCTTTGTATTTCCCAGGAGGTCTCTTGTGAATGTTTTGTGTTGGTCGTAGTTCAGGGGCAATTTCTTTTAATAAGGGACATTGGCTGAGCTTCATTTGTCAGCTGTTAAAAATCTCCAGAAGGGCATGGATTAAATACAGGAATATGAAGAATGGAGAAAAGGCACAATGTGAAGAAGCTTCTGTCCCTGACCTCAAAAAAAAAAAAAAATAGTGAAAGGACAACAGGAGGGAAAAGCGAAATAGGCATCTACATTTATATTTTTTTTTTTCTGCTAGAACATTAATTTTTTTTTCCTGCAGCTGTGTCAGAAAAGCAGGGTTTTGTCTTCTTCAGTCTTTCATGCCTCCCATGACCATACTGGGACACCTGCTTTTGTGTCCTGGACAATGGGAGTGCAGTTGGCATTCAGCCGAAGCCGGAGCTGTTCCGCACCTCACGCGGCTTCGAGCTCAAATAAAGAGTTGGACTCACTTGAGGAGTGAATCAAAAGGAGGAACTTGAGCCTCCTGCCTACAAGTACCTTGCTGTGAGAGCAAGGAGTATAAACATGGAAGTTTTTCTTTTGTGTGTACCTGAATGCAAAGCTGGAGCTGAAGGAGAAGTCGGTGTTTTGGACCTCCCACAGCCCTGTTCTGCATCTCGGTGGAAGGTGGAAGGATGTTTTGGGTTTAGATCCTTTAGAAAGCCAGGAAAAGAGTGGAAGTTTGTGTTGGCTGTCCTAGGCAGGTTGGTTGTCCTGTTTCTTGGCTTTGTCTTTGGTGCTGAGTGCTATAGTAAATTATAAGGGTGTGTAGTGATTGGATGAAAAGAAACGGTTTTAAGCAGAAAGAGGGGAGTTTTAGGTCAGACATTAGGAGGAAATTCTTTGTTGTGAGGGTGCTGATCCCCTGTGCCAGGTTTCCCAGAGAAGCTGTGGCTGCCCCATCCCTGGCAGTGTCTCAGGTCAGGTTGGATGGGGCTTGGAGCAACCTGTCCCTGCCCATGGAAAGGGGTTGGGAATGGAGGAGCTTTAAGGTTCTTTTAATCCAAACCACACTGGAAAATGACAGCAGGAAAAAGAAGGAAAAAACAACCCTTCTGAGGTATCCCAACAAAATGGGGATCCTATTTCCAGATTTCTTACCATCAGCAAAAGTTGGCACGGTGCTGGTGGTGCTTGGGGACAGGTTCTCCTGGCCTTGACTGACTCAAAAGCACTTTGCTTCCTCAGCCTCTCCAGGGAGTTCACACCAGCATGATGGATTGGTCACATCCAGTGGTGGATTAAAGCCTAGTGGTACCCATTTGCCTTCAGACACTCTTTCTCCAAACTGTCTCAAAACCAGGGAGTCTGCTAGAGTGGTGGTTGGAGGCAGCTCCATCACATTGAAGAGACCAAGTGAGTGCTGCACAGGCCTGAGGGCTCTGCTGTGTCCCACCACCAGCTGAGTGGAAGGCAAGCATGGGTGTGACCACTCTTGTGTCCCCAAAACCCTTGGCCAAGGCTTTTTGTTGATGGATGTGCCCATCCCCTCGAGTATTACTCATCTGTAAAGGGGTTGGGAGACAATGACTTTGGTTGTCATTGCCTGCAGGTTTTGTCATGCCACCAAAGCCTTGCACATCACTCATGGCCTGACAGAGTTGTCTGTGGATGTGAGGAGAAATCTACTGGGAAGCTGTTTTTCTAATCTGTTAGTGCTGGCAAATAAATAATGTGCCCTCTGCCTCGTGCATGGGGAGGTGGTTTCCTCCAAGCCTTCAAATGGGATGATTAATAACAAGCATTAATCCCCCTGAATGACAGCAGTGTATTAGGAGTGAAGCACATGTTAAAATAATTGGAGAGGCTGTTGTCAGAACATAGGCTTACCCCTTCTTTTCATACATGATATTTTCAGAAGGTGGAAATGTCTCTAAGCCTGAGATGTTGGCTGGAGATCAAGTTTTGGGAATGTACAGAGGAGGATCACGTCCAAGGGCATCTCAGCAGCAAAGTCTGGATTACAAAAGGAGTGAACTTTCAGTGTGCATTAATTAAGAAGTTGAATTTGGGAAAACCTGGGCTATTCATAAGCTTCAGTTGAAGTTGGCAACTGGAAATGTTCAAAATCCCCAAGGGGAGTTAACTTATTTGGAATGTCCAGGCATTTCATTTGAAATGTCCGAATGAAATGTGTCATCTTGGAAATGCCAAAACATTCTTTTGCTGACATCTTCTCAATGGAGCTTTTCAACTTTTTGTTTGGAAATGACAGTTTGCAGTTAAAAAGAAGAAAGGTTAAACAAGACTTAGAAGTGAGGGAAGATGTTTAGGACGTTACATTTTTATTCAGACAACACGTGGCAACATAGGATGGTCTGGTTTGGTTGTTTTTGTTGGGTTGTTTTTTTTGTATGTGTGTCACTGAACCCCTTTTCCTTCCCCTCAAATCTTTTCTCATTCACCCAAACCCCTTTCCTCCTCCTTTTGGCAAAAATAGGAAATATCACTGGACTTGAAAGATTCCTTAGAAACCTCTTCCAGCTTCCGGAGGGCCCAGGTTTGGAAATGGTGAAAAACCTTGATGGAAAACCTGTGCAGGAATATCTAGATCAGTCCCTTAACATCTGATGATCCTCAATACAGGATTTCATGGAAGGATGCCCACAGTGCCCAGATCAGCATCCCAACTTCTGTTGGCCATCCTGGGCCCCGTGGCAAAGCACCTGAGGCTCTGCGTAGCCCAGTGACAAAATCCCTGTGGGGCTGGGGATATTGAGGCACCTTAGGAAGGTGGCATCCCAGCTTGTGGAGCTTCATCCTAGCTGAGACTGCCAAGAGATTCCCCATCCCTGGAAACATTCCAGGTTGGACAGGGATCTAAGCAACCCCCAACCCAGGGGGTTGGACTAGATGGCCTTTGAAGGTCCCTTCCAACCCAAAGCCTCTGTTCTGCCCATCCTCTCTTACCACCATATTCGTACTTGCTTAAAAGCAGAATGTTGTGTTGGTTTTTATTTTTTTGGGGGGGGTCAGTTCTATTTTTGAAGGAGAATAGGCTCAGTGGGCAGCTTGGTGATGCAAGATGTGTTCCTTTGGACATGGTGGTGGAGTGAGTCCGTGCTGCCACTGATGGTTGCAGGAAGCCATCAGTCTTAATGTCCCCTCTTTGCAGGCAGGAATGGGCTTTTTCCTTGGCATTTTAGGCAGGAGATGCAGCATGCTGCCTGCTGGAGCCCAGGGATGAGCATCAGCAAAAAGTGAGGGATGTGAGAGATTATGGGAGCTTTGGCTCCTTCCTACCTCTTGGGAGACATTCCCCTTTGGTAGAGGAATCGCTAAGAAGTAATTTTGCATCTGAGGGAGCCCCCTGCTAATTTTATGCTGGGTTTTGGAGGAAACCTGCACACCCCCTGCAGGGTTAATATTCAATAGGAAGGAAATAGATGAGATGGAAAAACCTCCAATTAATAGAAATCTGAGAGAGTTGTCCAGAAACAACTCTGAAAAAGCTGTTGAATCTCTAAACCAGAGCATGAAATCCTTCACATTCTTTGTTTGTTTTTTCTTTTCCCCCCTCTCCTCCTTTTTCAACCATCCTTTGGCAGTCCAGGGGGGTGAGGAGTGCAATTCCCTGTCGTGATATGGGACACACCAGCAAGGCAGAGGGCAGCCTGTGGTCACTGAAATATTGGGAGGGCTTTGTGCCAGGGCAGCACTCCCAA
Source organism: Florisuga fusca (assembly GCA_038090715.1). Taxonomy (NCBI): domain Eukaryota; kingdom Metazoa; phylum Chordata; class Aves; order Apodiformes; family Trochilidae; genus Florisuga; species Florisuga fusca. Next base: position 20,355 of record JAAWXA010000158.1, read on the forward strand.
TTCCCAAGGACTTCGGAGGGCAGGGGTGGCCACGTTGACCTCCTTTACCCTAATCAGCAGGTGCAGCTTCCAAAACAGATCCCAAAAACCAGTCAGGGGGAGGGTGGGTTGGGAGTTTGGGATGAGTGATCCCACCAGGATGGCCAGAGAATCTCAATGCCCACCGGCGCCTCGGAGCTGTCAATGCCGCAGCAGGTGAGCTGGAGCTTGGGAACATCTGGAGGAACATTTTGCCCAACTTGGGTCTAGGAGCTGTCATCCAAGGCTGAGGTTTGGGAATAACCATGTGCAGTGTGATGGCAGCCATCCCCATGGCTTTTGTTACTTTAATTGCTAATTGTGAGACTTTGATGGAGGGGAGAGGACGGATGCTTGGGTTTATATTTTCTTCTCTCTTCTCTTCCTCTCCCCTTTCCCCTTCTCCTCTCCTCATTCCCCCCCTCTCCTCTCCTTTTCTCCCCTCTCCTCTCTCCTTTTCTCCCCTCTCCTCTCTCCTTTTCTCCCCTCTCCTCTCTCCTTTTCTCCCCTCTCCTCTCTCCTTTTCTCCCCTCTCCTCTCTCCCTCCATCTCCTTCTCCCTCCATCTCCTTCTCCCTCCATCTCCTTCTCCCTCCATCTCTCCTCCTCCCTTCCTCTCCTCCTCCCTTCCTCTCCTCCTCCCTCCCTTCTCCACCTCTCCCTTCTCCACCTCTCCNTTTTTTTTTTTTTTTTTTGAAAGCTCATTTAGCACTGAGAGGGAAATGTCACCAAACATTTGCTTGCTTCTGCCTACGTGTTGGTGTAGCAGGGCTTTCAGATGGTTGCCCATCTGTGGGGAAACATGTTTTCTGTTACTCAGAGCAGAAACAACCATGTCTGGAGAAGGCAATTTGTAGCTCTCTTTGCTGCAAGGCGCAAGACAAAACTCAATTGAGGTGGTGATGAGACTTTTAGCAGCAGCAGCAAAATATGGGTAGGGTCTGGAAGTGATCTCAGGAGTTAATGGTGTAAAAATATGCCTGGTGTATGTGGTTGTTCTTTAGCTTTAGCTGGTGTGGCTCTGATCCTGCAAACACAGTCACTTGTCACCCTGGGGTGAAGTGGAGACAGATACCAAATAATCACTGAATGGTTTGGGTGGGAAGGGACTTTTCAAGGCCATCCAGTCCAACCCCAGGGACATCTCCAACTGGATCAGGTTGCTCAGAGCCCCATCCAACCTGACCTGGAATGGTTCCAGGGATGGGGCATCTCCCACCTCTCTGGGAAAGCTGGGACAGGGTCTCACCACCCTCAGTGTAAATAACTTTTTGCTTTGATGTAGTCCAAATCTCTCCTCTTTCCATTTAAAACCATCACCCCTTGTCCTGTTGCTACAGCCCCTGCTAAAAAGTTTCTCACCTTCTTTCTTCTAAGCCCCCTTTATGTATTGGAAGACCCCAGCAAGGTCTCCCTGCAGCCTTCTCTTCTCCAGGCTGAACAACCCCAACTCTCTCAGCCTGGCTCCAGAGCTGCTCCAGCCCTCCCAGCATCTCCAGGGCCTCCTCTGGACTCACTCCAACAGCTCCATCTCCTTCTGGTGTTGGGGACCCCAGAACTGGACCCAGCACCCCAGGGGGGTCTCCCCAGAGTGGAGCAGGGGGGCACAATCCCCTCCCTGGCTCATGGACCAGGAGCTCAGCACCCTCACAGCAAAGAATTTCCTCCTAATATCTCCATCTCTCCTCTGTAAGTTTAAAGCCATTCCCCCTCATCCCATCCCTCCCTGCCCTTGTCCCCAGTCCCTCCCCAGCTTTCCTGGAGCCCCTTCAGGCACTGGAAGGTGCTCTAAGGTCTCCCTGCAGCCTTCTCTCCTCCAGGCTGAACAACCCCAACTCTCTCAGCCTGGCTCCAGAGCTGCTCCAGCCCTCCCAGCATCTCCAGGGCCTCCTCTGGATTTATTCCAGCAGCTCCCTGTCTTTCCTGTACTGAGGACCCCAGAGCTGCACAGAGTTCTCCAGATGGGGTCAATATATCTTGGGGGGCATTCTCCTCCCACACACCCACGTGTAGGCATGAAACACTTGTGGATGCTGGGATCTCCCATCCATCAAATCTGACACAGAGTCTTTGGGGTCATCAGAACTTTTCCTTTGGAGCTTTGTCTTAATGATCCTTCTCCAAACCCAGCACTATCGGTCCAAGGTTGTCTGGCTGCAAAGAAGGAACACCCCACCCTCAAGTCTATTTAGGGTGCCTGTGATTTATTTTGGGTTTTTTGCTTTATATAGAGCAAATGGGGAGTTGTCTGCATGGCTGGATGGAGCAGAGAGGGAAATGCTGTTAAATACTGATGATTTTTTCATCTGGGCATCACAGGGTTTCAGGGGAGAAGCATTTTGTCTGCCCCTGGAAATGGCTACGCTCAAAGGAGGTGATTTGAATTTCTCTGGTTCCTAATATATGCATATATAAAAAGAATTTTCTATGTAAATAATATATAAAAATATAATTATCTCTCTATGATGTATCTATTTATCAGCTTGGGTAGAGTCAGTGGCGAGGCTTTGGCTCACCCCTCCTCCCCATATTGGTGGGATGCTTCTGTTATCTTTTAAGATGAAAGGTGCCCCAGAAATGTAAACCACCACCAAGCTGTCCTCCTTTGAATGTAAAATAATAATAATAAATATTACCCTGCTGTCAGCCCCATCCCTTGGGGTCACAAAGCACTCCATAAATTGTGCTCCAACCTCTCCACCTTCCAGCTCTTGTGCCTCCCGAGATGGAGCGGTGCGTGGGAATAGAAGCAATCCCAGCTTTGGGGCCACTGCTTACTTTAGGCACAGGTTAATGGGAGTGCTTGGGATTGCCCTTCACTCCCCCTTCTCCCAGGATCTGATCTCTGGGGATTTGGAGGTGGAGCTCAGCCTGCAGCAGTTTATGATTTGGTTTCTCTTCAGTCTCGCATCCCTCCGGCCAAAGTAAAAATGTTGACCTGGTCTTGGCTCCTCAAGCATTGGTTGGAGGCTTGATGAAATCCTGGGTTTTTTTTGTCTAGCCTGGAGTTGATCATCTTTTTTTGCAGGGTCGTGTGTTTTTGCCACCTTCCTTCACTGCCCTTTCCCATGGATCTAAACCCAGCACCTGGCTCTATGCGATGCTCAAATTTCCCTCTCTAGGTTCTGTTCCCCTCCCTCCTTGCCTTGGGTCTTGGCTCATGGAGGTCTCAGCCATCACTAAATCATGTTTCCCCTCTGTCAATTGCACCTCCTTCCCATCCAGAATCCCTTCAGAAGCTGAGTGTTTTGGAAGGAGGGAGGAGTGTGCTTGAGCTCTGATATTTCTCTATTGAGGCCTCTTGGCTCCTCAACACATCCTCTGGCTCTTTGATTGCCTTTCCTTTCTCATCCTCATGCTTTTGACCAAGCATGAACATAATCCAGTAGGTTGGATCCTGATCCCCACACAGCGGCCTAATTTCACCAAGAGAAATTTTAAAAAAAATTTTATTAGACACCCAAGACCCTTTCCTAGCACTGAACCACGTTGTAGAACCATCAGTTTGGGTTGAAAGGGACCTTAAGGCCATCCAGTCCAACCCCCCTGCAGTGAACAGGGACATGTGCAACTAGGCCAGGTTCTCAGAGGCCAATCCAGCCTGACCTGGAATATTTCCAGGGATGGGTCATCTCCCATCTCTCTGGTTTTTTTGGGGTTTTTTTTGTTTGGTTTTTTCTTTTTTTTTGTCCTCTGAAAGCAAAGGGCCGAAGGTGTAATTGATGTTCGGCTGCAAATTGGCCTCCAAGGTTTTGTTTGCTGGGCATCAGCCAGGAGCAATATCCAAATCAGCCAAATCCAGATTGAGCTCCTGTGAGCCTGGAGGATCACAGTCTCCATTTCAAAGGTCCAGTCCAGCAGCCTGGCTTATTTTTAAAGCAGGGAAGTGGAAAAGCCCACTGAGATAAACGCTCAGGTAATCACTCGGGTCCAAACTGTGCAACCACCTTGTGTCATCAAAGCAATTTGACAATCAGTTTGATGTCTGGCAGGGAGGCAGACATGCAGAGTCCCTTCCATGTTCATTAGCATTCAGGTGGCAGAGCTCTTCTTTTCCTGGGAAAGCCACTTAAAAAAAAAAAAAAAAAAAAAATTAAAGGAGGGTCCATATTCTTTGAAATACNGGGGAAAAAAAAAAAAAAAAAGGAACATTAACAATAATTTCCTCTCCTTAATGGTAACAACTGCCCCAACCTCAGCCTTGAACAGGGCTGCTTGATGGGTTTCCAAAACAGGGAAGCAGAATGTTCACCACAGAAGTGAAGATGAAATAAGAAAGCAGATGAGGGTGTCCCATCCCCCCCCCTTTTTTAACAAAGGCAAGAAAGGGTCCAGTGGCAGAGGGGTTTCACTGAGCAGTAAGAAAATTGAAGGTCAAAGCCTGACATGGCTATTGAGGAGTTGGAGGGTGATGGGAGAAGAGGAGCAACCATTAGGAGTGGGCTGCAGGGACTGAAGTGAGATTAAAAGAAGTTAAATCTCTGGAGGTGGTGTGGCTGAGCAGTAGCAAAATGCTGTGTAATTACAGACACTGCACAGACTGGAGAGGGATGGATAGATGGATGGATGGAGGAGCAAAGAGGGGGTAAAATGAGGTGTAAGGCAGAGGAAAGGAGTGAAATGTGGGTTGTGTCCAGTTGTTGGGTTTTGGGCAGGTCAAGTGGTGCTTGACTTGCTGGGCATCTGGTTTTGGCCATCTCTTCTGGAGTTATTCTGGTTTATAACCCAGTGTTTCCAATGGAGGTGCAGTAATGAGGGCCTGGGTTCTGCTCTGCTGACAGAAGATGAATCTGTCCAAGGCAACCTCCAGTGCCTTCTGCTGTAAATCAGCTTCATGGGTCTAATGCTGGAAGGAGCAAATCCTTTAAAGATCTGGCCCTGGGTAGCTCGTACCATCTGGGTCTTGCTGGGCAGGACTGGTGTTTGGCTCAGGGCTGGTTGGAGCTCTCAGGAAAGGGGTTTTGCTGGAACTTTCAGGCTCACAGAATTTTCTGGTTGTATGGAGACTGCAAGCACCCCTAGGACTAAATTGTTAAAAGCTTCTAACTTTTAACCTGGTGCAGGGGCTCAGCACCCTCACACCAAGAATTTCTTCCTCATGTCCAACCTAAATTTCCCTTCTTCCAGTTTAAAACTACTCCCCCTTGTCCTGTCACTCCACACCCTTGTCCAACATCCCTTCCCAGGTTTCCAGTTGCCCCTTCAGGTGCTCTGAGGTCTCCCCAGAGCCAGGAGTAAGTCTAAACCAACCAAAGCAATGCCACCAAGCAGATCTCCCCAAAGCATTTGTTAAGAAGTGTTCACTCTTTCTTTTCAGATCTCAGCCTCAGGAAGATCCCATTCTGTTCAGATCCACAGAGGTGACTTTGCAGTCCCTGTGGTGAGGGATCCATTTGGAGTTTGGCTTTGGGAAGAGACAAGCTTAATAAAATAGGTGCAAATCTCCACATCTGCATCTGGCAGTATGTGCTCTGCCCAGGGCACCATCTCCACTGGAGCTTCAAAGGGAGGGTGATAAGAAATTAAGAAGCTCATAAAAGTTTCTATGAAAACAACCTGGGCTGCTGGGAGGTGTCCCTGCCCATGGAAAGGGGTTGGGAATGGAGGAGCTTTAAGGTCCTTTCCAACCCAAAGCATTTGATGATTCTCTGATTATTTCATGAACTGGAAGGGCAAGAGGAATGGACTGATCCCAAAGGCTGTTAGCTTCATGCTTTTCCATGTTTGCATGGTCAATTGCTTGACTGAGTCTGACTGCATGTACCGCGTTTCAGCCTGGCTTCCAAGGCAGCAGATCTGAGACCTGGCTCTTTCTCTGTCCATCTATTTCCCTCTAGTGATGCTTGCATGATGTGTTGGCCACATCTGACTATCAAAGGTTAGCAAGGATTTGGAACACTGAGGTTTCTTGAAACTAAAGATCTTCCTGGAAAGCCAGGGAACACCTGCAGTGACGTTAGTGTTGAATCTGGTGATGGAAGAACCATTTGAGGTGGTTGCCACCCAGCTGCAGAAGCTTTTAACAATACAGTCCTAGGGGTGCTTGCAGTCTCCATACAGCCAGACACTCCAAGGGATAAATCCTGGACCTCATTCTCAGCTGTCTGACATGTCGTGGAGTCATTTCAGTTTCTGCAGAGTAAGGGCAAGAAGCAGCCAGACTGATAATTGACTGTAAAGCACCCAAGGATGGAACCTTGTGTCTGAGCTGGGCAGATGTGTGTGTTGAATCAGATCAAAAAAACCCAACCAACCAAACCAACCATTCCTAAGTTCATCAGATGTGACCAAGGGCTGCTTGTATTAATGGAAAAACTGAGCATAGCTCATGCAGGAGCCATGGAGGCTGTCAGGGGTGGAATGTGTGTTTGGAGGGCTGAAATGAGCAGAAACACCAACATTGCTTTGTTTGAGAAGGAAAAATAAGAAAATAAAGCTCCCAAGCTTGTGTTTTGAGAGCTGCTGCAGCAGGTGCTGGCCTGGGATGCTCAGGGTTCAGCTGTGGTCCAGCACGTTTTATTTTTGAACCTTTACCTTCTCTCAGGGGATTTTGTGCCAAATGAGATGCTGTTGCATGTGGCAATCTCCCCGGGTGCTGCTCAGGGCTCAGCTGTCCCCTCCAGGTGACACAGAGGCTGTCTGCCTGTGCTTGGGGGTGGAAGGGCTATCTGGATGCCTTATCCCCATCTTTTCTCTGAAAGGCTTGTCAGACATTGGAATAGTCTGCCCAGGGCAGTCACCATCCCTGGAGGGGTTTCAGTGGACCTGGATCCTTAGGGAGAGGGTTTAGGGGTGAGCTTCTGGTGTTGGTCAAAAGTTGGACTGCAAGATCTTGAAGGTCTTTCCCAACCAAAGTTCTCTTCCAACCTCCATCCTTTCCTCTCCTTGGTCACCACCTCCTTGCTTTTGCAGATCCCATCAGCAAGGGATGTCCCAACTTGCTTGGCTGCTTTTTTATCTGCTTGGAGAAGGTGGAAGAGAGGCAAAGGAAGGAGAAAGAGGTGGGAACTTCATCACTGGTGTTGGGGTGACTGCTCAGGTCCCTTCTGAGTGGAGAGGGGGGGACAATAGGGTGAGGGTGGGAAGCCCCAACCAGCATCCTTGCAGCACCTTCCATCTCACTGGTGAGGATTTCAGCAGAGTTTTATATCAACATGGAAATACATGTTTGATGCAGAAGGAAACTGACTGTGAGGTGGAAGGAAGATTTTATGCATCATTTTCTTTCTGCATTTTTTTTACATCTCAGTAGCACACACTGATGTTGTCAGGGTGGGTCTGATCTCAGTGCTTGGGTCATTTGATGCTTTTTTTTTTTTTTTTTTGATGCTGCTGGGTCATTTCTTGCTGTTTTCCTGGGAGCCAAGTGATTTATGTGCCTCTTTGCAGAGCTGGGCCTTGAAATGGTCTCTCAGAGCACACCCACACATGCTACCACCCCAACATCTTATAACTCCTTGTGTAGGGAAATATTTCCTTTTCATTGTAGCAGCAAAACTGGAATTTCTGAGAGGACTGATGGTGTGAAGTGCCTGACTCCCACTCAGGTATATAGGAGTTGAGCATGTTACTATTTTTTCTGAGACCCTTTTTGGTGAAGTCCTGGTAGTGTGTCTGCTGATTGCAGGGCGGAGAGGAGGCAGCTGGAGCTGGGGTGGCTTCCTTGGTGGCCACTCTTGTTGGTGTCTTTGAAGCCTTTAGACACTGACCCAGGGGTCCTCTGCTGGGAAAAATCACTGTACAAAGCCAGGCTGGCATGTGGTGCTCAAAAAGGGGGGTCCATCCCTGTTTTTCCTGGATAACTGAGTCTCCCCAGGGTGTCTGTGGGGCTTGAAGGTAGCCCAGTGTTGAGGTGACAGCTTTGCCTCCCCACCCTGCTGCCTTCCAGGGCTACAGCATCCTTGGAAGAGGTTTCCACCATGGGTGGTGAGATCCCTTCTGGTTTTCAGCTGGACTCCTGATCTTCAACACTCAGGTCCTGTGTGCTCAATGTGCTCCAACTCTGGTTTGGTATCAGGGCCTGAGGTTTAGAAGCAGGGTTTGGCCCCAGAATGTTGTCTCCCTTTGGGTAACATCAAGGGATTGTGACCTGGAGATCCCTGAAAGTGGGTTGAATCCCAGGGGAGGAATGAAATAAAAAAAAAAAGAGATTGTTTCATCCCCCTCAACCAGCAGGAATGAAATTCAGCAGAGGGAGGATAAGCTCTGTCAGCATAGAATATATCCAGGTGGCTGGAATGTAAATATCTAGAGGGATGGATGGAAAAGGCTGGAGATGCTGTCCTGCCCATGGTGTCCTGTTTGGAGAGCAGCCATCCACATGTCTGTGTGCACATCCATGCCCAGTAATCAAACCAACAGTCCACAATTGTCCAAAGCACAATCACAGCCTGGTTTGGGTGGGAAGGGACCTTCCAAGTCCATCCAGTCCAACCCCAGGGACATCTCCAACTGGATCAGGTTGCTCAGAGCCCCATCCCACCTGACCTGGAATGGTTCCAGGGATGGGGCATCTCCCACCTCTCTGGGCACCTCATTTCAGTGGAACTTGCCCCTAGTCTTGGTTGAGGTTTTGCTTTCTCTGATGTCTTTCTGTGTTCTCTTCTCCCACCCAGATGGTCCCCTCTCTATTTTTGGAAGCCACTGCAGATGCAGTGAAGCTCTGGCTTGGCTGTGGCTTGGACCTGGAGAAGGCTGACAAGGTTGTTTTACCCTGCAGTCATCTGGTGTGTAGGGATATCTGAGGCAAGCTGCAAAATTTAAAATCCTCTTGCCAGAGCCCCAGAGCTCAACAATTGTTTGGATGGAGGGGGTTGGGTTCTACCTTGAATTTCTGATTGAAAGAAACCTTAAGTCCTGGGCACTTAGGAAGCTGAGGGTCCCAATTAGAAGTGCACAAAAGGTTTGAGGAGCACCCAAGCTACCCAGGGCTTTCTTGGACTTGGAACCATGTCTGTGATCCGTATCCAGGTGGTGACAGAACCCATCCATCCTGGACATTTGCTGGGATTCCCTTGGAAATGCAGAGCTCAGGTACAATCTCAGGGGAATGAAATGTTCTGTCTTCAGCTTTACTTTGAGGTTTTGAATTGGGTTGGAGAAAAAAGGTGATCTGCATCACTTTGTCCAAAGTTGTGTGGGCCAAAGGCAGGAGGGTGAAGCCTCTTGTTGAGATTTACATGGTTGGCTTGAGGGGAGGAAGTATGAAGGGGAAAAGTTGGTGAGGAGCCAAAAGGGGAGGTAGGAGGCTAAAAAGTGGTGGAAAACCAGGAGGTGGTGGAAGGCTGAGCCAAAAGTTCAACTGAGGAGGAACTGAGGCTGAGCATGGAGGTCAGAAGCTGGGGACAGGGAAGCCAAAAGGTGATGGGAAACTGAGGAAGAGCTGAGGCTGAGTGTGGAGGCCAGAAAGAGGCTGGGAGATTAAAGAAGAATATAGAAACTGGGGAAAAGAAGGAAATGCTTATTTTTCACTAGGAGAATCCTACAGGGATGCACACCAGTACCTGAGCTTTGCCACAGATTCGTAAATGATCTGGAAAGAGGTGACCAGGGAGATGCTAATATTTCCCCTCTTTCGTGGAGTTTTTTAGGTAATTAAAACCACAGAGAGGTGGGGAAATAATCTTGTCATCACCATGGAGACAGTCCCTGTCAGAAAGGCAAATTGAAGGGTAGAAGGTGTTAGGATGAAGTTTGAGAAGAAAAGGAGAACTTGAGACATCCTGGATGAAGTCCAGCCAGATGCAGAAGGAGTGATGGAGGAAAAATGGAGCAGCTGTGGTCAGAAGAGAAGCTCCATACACGAAGTCTTTTAGGGCTATAAAAAACAAAACTGTCCTTGGAGGTTTCATATGGGCAGAAATCTCAAACCATGACTGGTGTGGAGAAAAGGAGCAGGGAATGGTTGCTTCATCATCTCTTTTCTAACCTAAAAATGAAGTTATTTGGCAGCAGGTGAAAGGAATTATTTTTTCACATGGCGCGTGATGAAGTTGGGGAGCTTGTTGGCACCAAAAGTAGAAAAAGGGTCTGCAAAAAAATGAGGTGAATTCAAGGCTCAGTGAGGGGTCTGTGATTCAGATGCCTTTTCTAAGCCTCAGAACCTGTCACAGGTGCTTAGCAGAAGGAGAAGGAAGCATCTCCATCTGTTCCTACCTTTTTGTGCATGTCTCCTGCATATCCAGCGTCAGCCACTGTTAAAAACAGGATCTGGGTTTAAACAATCTTTTCTGAAGAGGTTTCTTCCCAATGTGCAGACCTGAGTTGGTGTGTTGTGGGCCCATGCAGGATGCTCATCTCATGCTGTCCTGCAGTGGGACACAGTCCTTTTCTGATGGTCCCTTGTGGTCCTGGAGATTTGGTCACACCTTGCTAAGGCTCTGAGACTCAGCTCTTCCAGGTAATGCCAGTTTTCTGCTCATCCTTTTAAAATCTCTGTTGGTGGGAGCTTTCCTGTTCAGCTTATCTAACTTCTGCTGGAAAGCACAGCTTGGAGATGAGGAGAAGGAAGGGGCTGGTGACACACAACATTCTGGTTCTGAATAAAGCTACTGCTGGACCCAGTGAGGTGGTCTGAGTGCCACATCCTGCAAGCTGGAGGTCAGCAAATGGTTTGACCTGAGGAGCAAAGGACTTTCTGAGGGTGTTCATCATTGTTCTTGATCTTTCAGTTTTGCTTTATTACCAAAAAAAGGAGCAGAGAGGGATTTGCCAGTTCCATTCTCTGGAAGCAGGATTAGCTCAGTGTTGGCCCTGTTTGAAGCCCCTGCCAACCTCAAAGGACCTCGTTCAGTATTCACTTTGTTTCAGCAATTAGCAAGACAGAAGAGCATCTGGCATGCAAATTGGACACCAGGACACGTGCCCAACTTGAGGTCCTGGGCTGGCAAGCAACAGTTTAAAACAAACAAAAAAAAATCTCTTTCAGTCAAGAGCTCTGCTTTCTGGGTTGTCTCCAAATGCCTCTACATTGACACAATGCATGATTTATTTTTTTTTTCTTGTGGTGTCCCTCCAAAAGTGGCCTGAGTGGCAAGAAAAGCTGCTCTGCTCCTTGCATCATCACCGATTGCCAACTTGTGGTCCCATCTGGGGCAGCCACCTCCTATGTCACTGCAGCATGGTGCAACCTTGCTCCAAAACCAAACCTGCTCATTCTTACAGGAACTCGTGACTGTCTGAGGAGCATCTGAAGGAACAGGGGGTGCTCAGCCTGGAGAAAAGGAGGCTGAGGGAAAGATCAGTGGGCTGGATCAAGGGGCCAAGCTCTATTCTATGAGGTTCAGCCAGGACAAGTGTTGAGTCCTTGTGTCACTTGGGTGACACAAACCCCAGGCAATGCTCCAGGCTTGGGGCTGGAAAGTGCCCAGAGGGAAAGGACCTGGGGGTGACAGTGGCTGAAGAGGAGCCAGGGTGTGCCCAGGTGGCCAAGAAGGCCAAGAAGACCAGGGCAACAGAGCTGGGGAAGGGTCTGGAGCAGAAGTCTGCCCAGGAGCAGCTGAGGGAGCTGGGGGTGTTGATCCTGGAGCAAAGGAGGCTGAGGGGAGACCTTCTGGCTCTCTGCAACCCCCTGAGAGGAGGTTGGAGCCAGGGGGGGTCGGGCTCTGCTCCCCAGGAACAAGGGCTGGGAGAAGAGGAATTGAGCTGGAGGTTTAGATTGGAGCTGGGGAAGAATTTCTCAATGCCTGGAAAGGGTTGTCAGGGCCTGGCCCAGGCTGCCCAGAGCAGGGCTGGAGTCCCCATCATTCCTGGAGGGATTTCCAAGGCCTGGAGATGTGGTGCTGAGGGACATGTTGGGGGCAGTGGTGGCCTTGGCAGTGCTGGGTTAAGGGTTGGACTGGGTGATCTTGAAGATCGTTTACAACCAAAATGATTCTAGGATTCTGTGAAGAAGACCTAAATGTCCAAGTCTGTGGGGCTGCCCACAGGGATGTTCATTTCTCTGCCTGGTAGCCTTGTTCTTCCCTTTGAGGTGTCTCTGAGGGTCACCCATGCTTTAGGTGTTGTGTTTGCCCAAGGAGTGACTGAGTCCTGTGGGATATGAAAGGCCAGGTGGAATATTCCTGATACAAAAAAGCTGGATGACTCTGTAATTGATCTCCTCAGGATCACAAGGGTCAGTGTCAATTAAACCTGAGGGCCCTGGGGCAGTGGTGGCCTTGGCAGTGCTGGGTTAAGGGTTGGACTGGGTGATCTTCAGGGTCTTTTCCAACCCAAATGATTCTCTGAGTCTGTAACAGTCTAAGGTAGGGTTGATCCAGCAGTGGCTGCTGGTTGGAGTGTGTGCCTCCTGGTGACAGGGGTTGGTGGTTGTCCTGATCTCAGGTTTTGTGACACTTCTGATGGAAAAATAGAGAGAATGAGTGGCTGAAAAACCAGACAGGTTTTGTAGGTCCTTGCTCAGCAAACCAACAGTTGATTTCTTGTCTTGGGTGTTTCCAGGCACAATTGTGCATTGAGTTTTGTTGGAAAAGGGAAAAGGTGGAGAAAGATGAAACTTTCTATTCCTTCCTTTAATTTTTTTTTTCTCTGAAGGTTTTGTAAAGACTTCTGGAAGGTCAGCAGCACTTTCTGCTCATTTCTCTTTCCCCCAGATGTTCCTGTAGATAACATTGGCTTCAGACCTGACTGCCCTACATACAGCTGTGTGAGTGGCCAAGATGCTGAATTTGGATTTTGATGGCCTGGCCAAGCCTTCTGCTGTCCCCACACCTTGGCAGAGGAGCATTGCTGTCTGCTGCAGCACCCACCCCCTTGGCCTTGGGTCAAAGGGAGTTGCCGAGCCAGGAGGGAGGTGATGGGGTGGGTAGGATGGGATGTGGCCTCAAGAGGGCTTGGAGGCAGCTCCTGTCCTATCTCCTCATGGGCTGTGACCTTGGCTGCCACCCAGGCTTTATCTGCTGGGGCAGGTGGAGATGGGAGGAATCCAGAGCCTCTGAGACCAGCAGTCACCCCTTAGGCATTTTCTAAATATTCCAAAGTGGGATTTAAGCCTCAGAACTACTTTTTTGCCCCCTTCTTAATAAAAGAAAAAACAACAAACATAGATTTCAGCTTGAGGAGAAACTTAAGCAGAACTTGGGAGTCTCTGATCCATCCCAAACCTCCTGAGTTAGGAGAATAAAAATCAGAGTGATAACAACCATCCTGCTCTTCCCCATCAGAGACAGAGGAGGGGGCAAAGTGCACGAGTTCGGAGGGGTTGGAATCTTGTAGCTTTGATGGGATTCATGGAAAAGAAATGTACTACTACTTTAAGGCTTTGCCTGCAGCTAAATATAAGGGTGTGCTGGCTCCACCCTGCCGCTTCATTAGGTCTCCAGAAGTTTATTTTCTGGGGTGTGTTTTGGCTTTCTTTCTTTTTTATTACTACTTTTTATTTTTTTTTTTTTTCTTTTTTTCTGTGACACTCCGCCATTTAATAACCCAGGGTCTAAGTGAGTGGTCTTGGAGCATATGGGCAAGAAACCTCCTAACGTTTTCCCCGTGGAAAATTAAAGGTTTGGGACTTGAGCATATCCAAAGTTTCAACCTCCACGTAAGTGCAGTGTGCTTTGGGCTGGTGGGGAGATAATGATTGTAGGGATGAAGGCTTAAGACGGCAAATTTATCTTAAGTTAACTTCCACAAGCCCCCAAAAATGATTAATCTTAAACCAACAGGTAGGTAAACCAGGGGTGGCTGATCTTTGCATCCAGCGATGGGCTTGGGGGATGATCAGTCCTGTGGCTCTTTTCCTAAGTAGATTTAATTTTTTTCCTAAATAGATTATTTTTTTTTTCCTAAATAGGTTTTGGGTTTTTTTTTTTCTTAAACAGCTTTAGTTTTGGTGGGGGTTAAAAACTGTTGGTGAAGCAGAGGTGACAGCAGGGTGTGTGTTTCCAATCAGCGTTTGCTCAGTCTAAACTTAGCCTCTGCTTTTCTGGGGTTTTTTTTGTTGTTGTTTTGTTTTGTTTTTTTAAAGAGAAGCTGGTTTCATCTTCCTTTTCTATAATCATCTGTTTATTTTATTAGCTCTTTCCAAAAAAGCCCAGTGCCTGGCCACCTGCTTTATATGAGCTGCTGAAAGGCTCTTGCTCCTCTTGGGCAGAGCAGATTTCTTTCCACAAGAAACGACACAGCTCTTTACTAAAAAGGGCAAAAAAAAAACCCAACAAAAAAACCAACCCAAAAACCAAACCCAACCCACCCAAACCCACATGCTGGGCTATTTTGGAAGGAGCAAATTATGTGTCCTACAAATTACCATGGGTTATGAACATGGTCCCTCTGTCTGGATGACAATGTCCTTCTTTCAGCCCACCACTAGCACGGTTCGAGTTAGGATAATACCCATTGGAATCCAAAGTGTCTCCTCCTATCTCAGCCCTGATTTATTCCTACCAGCAAATGTCAGACATAAGGAGGAGGTTTGTGGCTGTATAATTCACAGGCTGTTAGGCAGCTGATTAGGAAGGACTTGGACTTTTAAAAAAATGACTGGAGGTTGTTTGTTTAGTATCTGGAAACTATAATTTCTTGGTATTTTTTTTTTAATGCTGGCTTTTTTTTCCCCTTTTTTCCTTTTTTTGTGATCCTTTTTCTTTCCCCTTCCTTTTTCTTTTCTTATTTCCCCCTCTTTTTATTTTTTCTCCTTTTTCTTTCTGCTCTGTCTCTCCCTTTTTTCCCTCTCCCTTTCAATTTTTTCTCTTTTCTTTCTTTTTGACTTTTTTGTTTTTTTCTTTATTTTGTCCTTTTTCCTCTTTTTTTCACTCTTCTCTCCTCTTCTCTTATTTCCCTCCTCTTCTTTCCTCTTGTTTTCCCCCTTCTCTTGTTTTTCCCCTCTTCTTTTTTTCCCCTCTTCTTTTTTCCCCTCCTCTTCTTTTTTTCTTCCTCTTCTTTTCCCCTTCTTCTCTCCTCTTCCCCCCCATTTCCTTTCTTGCATTTTATTATCTTTTTATTCCTTTTCTTCCCCCTCTTGTTTTCTTTTTTTCTTTTTTTTTTTTCTTTTGCTCTTTCCAGTAAAGTCCAACTTGAACTGAGGATTTACTCCCCTTGCAGTCTCAGCAAGGAACATCATGTCCTTTAGGAACATCAGCTCTGAAAACCCACTCTGAATTCACAGTGAGAACTTCAGTACTGTAAATATACTGAGAAGCAGATGAGATTTGATTACATATAAGAATTTCCCCACCTACTGTATCTCGAGCATATTCATCATTTGATACTTTACAAATTTTTTTGCCAGCTGTAGTATAAAGCAGAAATTTTCACTCCTTTTCCCTTCGTGCGTCAGAAAGGTGATAAAATCCCAAATATCCCCACGTGCCCCTGATGGCAGCAAACAGGGATGCAGCTGTGGAGATGACAGAGGGTTTGGGTCTCTGAAGGTCCCTTCCAACCCAAACCATTCGATGTTCCTATAGGGGGACCCAGCACTAAGGTTATTGAGGAGCTGTTTTGGTAGGACCCCAGCAAAGGGAAGGAGCCTCCCAAGGCTCAGTTCAGTTCCCAGGAGAAAGAGCATGGAAAAAGCCAGCCTGGCATCTCAGGTGGCTGAAGCCACTGGGAAATGCCTTGCTTGAGTTGGGAAGCTGTGCCCACACCTGCAGGGAGCCCAGTGAGGATGCCCAGGGTTCCACTGATGCAGGGACTCACTCAGGGTGACTCTATCTTGGTCCAGCCCTGGCATCAGACAAGGGGTGACTTGAGGCCTCCCTGGGGCAGGAGCAAGGTGGGGAGAAGAGATGGGAGATGCCTGTTAGTTAAAATGAGCCCCATGCTGGTCCCACCAAGCTGAGACTGGCCTGAGGTGGCATTTAAGTCCCTTTAGAGCTTTTGTCATTCTGTCTGGGTCAAACTCTTTGAGTAAGAGTGAAGTCCCTCTCCTCTGGGGGTCTTGGGGGGAGCTGTAGGATTCTAAATGTATGTAAATCTCAGCCTCCCTGTCCCTGGGCTTTTGGCAGAGGGTAGAAATTAAAAGATTGTTTTTGGTGAAGCATCACTGAGCTGCAGCTGATGCGTTGCTCGTCTACACCTTTTCCATCTCCTAATGGAAGGGATTCAACATCCACTGGCAAACAAATTCTTTACAGAGCAGGTAAAGAGGGATGTTGTGTGTGTGTGTACAGAGGGGGAGTGCAGGTTGACAGGAGCCTCAGCATTTCTAAGAGATGGCAGTTCTCCTCTGGAAGCCTCAAGTGAACACCACTTCCCTGGATCTGCCTCATTGAAATCATCTCTGCTTTATTTTGTCCTGGCCATTCTTTTCCAGCTGTCAGATGAAGTGCCACAAAGACTCTTCAAGGGATTTTCTTTCTGCTTGCCTCTTAATAATCCCAGCAACAGGCAGTGGTCTCTTTGTCCTGGGCTTTTTCTGATGGCTCTCACTGTTCAATTTGCTGGAGAGGAACCACTTTAGGGAACAATAGGACAATCAGTGCTGCAGCAGCTCAAGTGCTGCCATCCTTCCCTTAAAGAGGGAGGAGGGAGGTGGGATGTGTTTTGGCCATGGGTGGTTAATGACTTTTGAGGAAAAGCTTGACCAAAGTGTTCCTGGCTTGCAAAAATAGATGTTTGCATTTCATTTGCTCTGAAAATTGGTCAGGGTTTAGTGTGATCCTCTGAAGGAGTGGGATAAAACTCTGGTGTTCAGGTCTGGATTAGGGCTTGGAGTCTGAATCCAAACCTTCTGTGTCCAGGCCAGCATACATAGTGTTGCCTGACTTTCTTGGCTTTTTGAAGAGGAAGGCCCAACAATAGTCTTCCCATTGTGAGCAGTTAAATACCTCTAAAAAAAGGGCTGGAGGAGCTCTCAGTGCTGTGGGTACCTCTCTGGCAGCTCTCTGCACCTCCTGTGCATCCTTGGGTCTCCCTGCTTTGGACCAGGGGTAAACCAGGAGACATCCTGAGGACTCTTTAGTCTTCTTGTTTTCCTCTGGGGCTGTGGAAAGCCTCTTGTGCCCCCATTGCCTAAAATACCTACAGCTGCAAATACCCTAAAGGTGCTGCCCTGGGAGTTTCTCTTTGTTTCTGTCAGTTCAGGATGGCTCTGGGACAACCCTTTTCTTGATGCATTAGAGGAAAAGAGGTGTAAAGGTGGAGTTTGATGGACTTTTGAGGAACTCCTTCATGCATTGCCTGGGATTTCCTTCTCATCCAGCTCTCTGGCCCTGGATGTGATGTGAAGGCACCAGGAGAATGTGCTGGAGCTCCATCCTGGGGATGACCCAAAAAGCAGCTTTTCTGGAGGTACTTAAAAGAAATAATCCAGTGGGAACTGTTAGTGAATGCTTTAAAAGTCATCAATAACAAGGAGGAAAAGAATGTTTCAAGTAAAGGAGAAGTAAATTTTGATTTTTAAACATGCACTATGCAGACAGAGGCATGGGATGATTGCTCTTGAGCCTGCTTAATCCCAAAGCTTGATCCTTACAGTGAGTGCTGTCAGAAGTTGTCTTTCATCATTTTTTTGTTGGCCTGGGCTGTATTTCATCTGCAATCATGCTACCTATTCCCTTTGCTTGTTCTTTAGCTTTCTTGAGTCCTGCTGGAGTTTCTCAGAGGGTTTTTTGTGGCCTTGAAGCCTCACTAAAACTTCTCAGAGGCACCAACTTGAGGGATGGAAAAGAAGTTAAAATCCCTGTGCAAAATACCTCCTGGGAATTTGCATGCCCACTGAACACATCTGAATGTTTTCCATGAAGTCTGAAAGAGGCTGAGAGAGTTGGGGTTGTTCAGCCTGGAGAAGAGAAGGCTGCAGGGAGACCTTAGAGCACCTTCCAGTGCCTGAAGGGGCTCCAGGAAAGCTGGGGAGGGATCCAGGAAAGCTGGGGAGGGACTGGGGACAAGGGCAGGGAGTGAGAGAACAAGAGGTAATGGTCTTAAACTTGGAGAGGGGAGACTGAGGTTGGACATGAGGAAGAAATTGTTGAATTTGAGGGTGCTGATCCCCTGTGCCAGGTTTCCCAGAGAAGCTGTGGCTGCCCCATCCCTGGCAGTGTCTCAGGTCAGGTTGGATGGGGCTTGGAGCAACCTGGGCTGCTGGGAGGTGTCCCTGCCCATAGAAAGGGGTTGGAATGGATGAGCTTTAAGGTCCCTTTTGTACCCAAACCATTTTGTAATTCTATGAAGCCCCAGGTCTGAAGTTGGGTGTAAAGCTGTAAACCTAAGGAAAACTGTCATGACAAAATCTGGGCTCGTTCAGCCCATGTGGTTATGAAAAAAGAAGCTGTCAGCTGAACCTCAGAGTGATCCCCAAGGAAAGGAAAAAGAACTTGATGTGTTTACAAGACAAAAAAAGAAAAAAAAAAAAAAAAGAAAAAAGGCCCTGAGCTCACAGCATGGAAAAGATGGGATGGTGGGAGCAGTGGGTCCTGCAGCCTTTCCTCCTGCCCCCCACAGCTCTGTCTGGGGCTGGCAGGAAGCCATACCCCTCTGGTTGAGGAAAGAACTCACCCTCTGTCTTTTTTGGTTTTCTGTTTTGGTTTTTTTTTTGGGCGGGAGGCGAGGAAGGTGGGGATTATTTTTTTCCTGACAGATGAAATTTCCTATTGAAAAATTAAATGCTTCCTCCTTGAGCTTGTGAATGGGACACCCGGGATGCAGAGCACCCTGGTTCCAATTACCAGCCCAGCCAGGCCAAGTGCTGCACTCAAGCAGGAATTTCTACCTTTTCAGATGTACTTGAAAAGATAAAACCCTTTTTTTTTTTTTTTTTTTTTTTTTTTTTTTTTTNTTTTCATCTTTTTTCCTTCTTTTAAAATACGTTTTTTATACAACTAATGAATTCAAAGCCTGAGTCCAGGCAGCAAAGCTGCTTTTGATTTTTTTTTTTTCCCCTACTATTAATGTGTTATGTCTGAATAGGGACCTAATAGTTCAAATTAGTCAAACTGCCTCTGTTAGGCTAAAAAAAATGGTCCCAAAGAATGCAGGCTGAGACCCCACCTGCAGTGCTGGGGCCAGTTCTGGAGTCCCCAACAGCAGAAGGACACAGAGCTCCTGGAAGGTGTCCAGAGG
>JAAWXA010000158.1:39388-79944 GCA_038090715.1 Florisuga fusca
AGAGGGCTGAGCACCTCCCTGGGAAGCCAGGCTGAGGGATTGGGCTTGTTCAGCCTGGAGAAGAGGAGGCTCCCAGGTGACCTTAGAGCAACCTTCCAATATCTGAAGGGGCTACAGGAAAGCTGGGGGAGGGCTTTGGACACGGGGGGTAGGGAGAGGACAAGGGGAATGGGTTAAAACTTGGAGAGGGGAGATTGAGGTTGGACATGAGGAAGAAATTCTTGAATGTGAGGGTGCTGAGCCCCTGTGCCAGGTTTCCCAGAGAAGCTGTGGCTGCCCCATGCCTGGCAGTGTCTCAGGTCAGGTTGGATGGGGCTTGGAGCAACCTGGGCTGCTGGGAGGTGTCCCTGCCCATGGAAAGGGGTTGGGAGTGGAGGAGCTTTAAGGTCCCTTTTGTACCCAAACATTCCATGATTTCTTGTTCTCCACATCATCATATGTGGAGACATATGATGATGGCTACATAACCATCTAGGGGTGCCTTGCTTATGTCTGGTATTTTTTTGAAACAAAACCTACTTGGTAGGACATCTGCAGGGAAAGCTCAGAGTAGTTAATATTGATCCTGACCGAAATTCCCATCATTATCCCATCAGGAAAGGTGCATGAACAGGAGGGTTGCTTCCCTTCAGTGTTGTGTCCCTCACATGCTGTAGAGCTGAGCACATCTGGGAATTCTGGCTGTCTCCCCCAGAGTTACTGCTCCTCTATTGATGTCCAAAATTTCCACTTGCTGCTTGGACAAGATTTTCACGTGGGAACAGATGTTTCTTGAGAAACATCCCTGTATGAGGTACAGGGAAGGGAGGTAACACCAGTGTGTCTCAGTCACAAAGGACAGGGATGTCATTAGGAGCTGGACAGGAACTCAGGGCTTGATTCCTAACCTTGGGCACAACATTTCTTCCAGGTGGCACTTCCCCCCTAGTAAAACCCCTCTCCTGTGGTGTCTGTCCCAACCATTTGAGGTGGGATCTCTTTTCTTGTGTCCTTGTCCAGTGCCTGAGGATCGATGGTGCTGCCCTTGCTTTGGAGCCATAAATCACCTCCAAGCCAAACACTCCACAGTGGCATAAAATTTGTGGTCTCAGTGACCATCAGAAGACCCCTTTCCAGTGATGAGGATTTCCTCACCCTGCAGTGGTGTGTTTTAATCCCAGTGGATCATCCGGTCTTTCCTGAAGCTCCCACAAGTCCTGTGGCAAGGAGTTCTGCTTATCCACCATCTGCTGCAGGGAAGCCACCTCTGTCTGCTTGTCTGGAACCTCCTGCCACCTTCATTTGGTGTCCTTAGGGGACAGAAGGGAGCCTGGAGGTAACCATAAGGTGGTAGAGTTGCCCATTAAAGTTGACCCAGTTTGTGGCTTGAAGAATTGGTCTCCTCCAGGCATCCCATTAGAAGGGAGCTGGGAGGGAACAGAGCTTTAGGGACTCACTCTGAGTAGAGGGAACATCATGGGAGATCTTGTGGCTGTCCTAGGGTAAATAGGGTGGGTTGGGGAAGGGAGCAAGTGAGGAAGGGGAACATAACCAAGGTGTAACCATCATAACAACATGGTGTAGTTGTAGGTGTCCCTGCTCACTGCATGGGCATTGGATGAGATGACCTCTGAAGGTCCTTTCCAACCCAAACCATTTGATGATGGTGTGATTCCAAGTCCCAGTTTCAATTCCAAGCACTGAAAGGGAGTGGTACCTCTGAATCCAAGTGCTGAGATGGGCTGTAGCTGCCTGGTTTATTTTTCCAGGGACCTGCACTGTGCTTCTCATCTGGACAAAGCCATGGGGAGCACCAGCATCCTCCTGGGCCTCTTTTCCCCTGCATGGGCTGGGTGGCTTGCCCCATTTTCAGGCAGTGCTGGCTACATAACCATTGCAGATGGGACCATAGGTTGCAACTTTGCTTGGAGCCTTCTGCAGGTAGCTAGTGGAGCACAAAGACCTCACCAAGGTGACTTACAAGTGGTCTACATTGAGGTGCTCTACAAATTGCACTTGTTCCAGGGCACTGGAAGGTGATGCTGCTCCAGGACCAGGCTCTTGCCTGCCCCATGTTCCTCTTGAAATGTAAATCTCAATTCTTGTTTGCTCCCCAGTGTGACCTACAGGTCTTCAAGCAGGATCCCTTAGGATGTTGCCCAAAACCTCACCAGAGCCAAAGCTTGCCCTATAAAGATGGTAGACTGAGATGAGGGGTGACAGGCAGATGGAACAAGCTGCTGGAGGAGAAAATAGGGATGCTGAATTGGCCACTGGAGATGCAGAGGTCCCACCACCCACACAAAGTAGCTTTGGGTATGCATCTACAAGACTGCAGAAGCTGCACAGATGTTCAGTGGTGGTGTTGGGAAATGATCATAAGGAGCAAGCTGGGATGGGAACACCTGGAGGGACAGAGTTAAGGGTGATGATGCAGCCCAGCCCTGGTGTTTCTTGACTTGAAGAGAGCTGCACAGCATCATTTCATCAGAGCTTTGTATCCAGCTAGCTAGCTGGCACACACTTGCATATGCCAATAAACCCCCTCATAAATAGCAGAGAAAGGTTTAAAGCTGTGCTTTCCACTCTCATGCCACAAGCCTCACTTTTTTGGTCAGTCTAATCTCCTCTATCACCCTTTTCAGAATCTGCTGTTTGGAAGATGTGCCATCTCTTTCAAAGAAGATGTCAGATGTGTATTAATTAGTTTTTGGTTTTTTTTTCATTCCAAGCAGCAAAAATTAACAACCAAGGGTGGGGAACCCAGAGCCCTGAGGATCAGGTACAGTACATGGCCAAGCAGTTATGTTGAGGTAGCACTGAGATGTGTCATCTGCAGCCTGGGCTTGGTCTCTGAAGCCTCTCTAGCTCTTGAAAAGGAACAGGTTTCCTGCCAGAGATATGCTATTAGGTTTATGCTAAAATTGGAAGTAAAATTGTCTTTCTGTAGATAACAGACCATCTGTAGTAAATACCATTGAGATGTCACTCCCAGACTGAGCTTTCTAGAGCAAGGATACTCCAGGCAGAGGGTTTTAATTCAGAAGGTGAAGCTTAAATAGTTTTAAGAATTTGAAAAAGCAGGTAGAGTCAATATTTTTATGTTTGAGGACAAACTGAAAGCTCAGGCTTGTTTGCAGGTGACATCAAAGGTCACAGGTGGGACATCTGGATGCTCCTCAACTGCTTTACTCCCAAAACCAAATTTATTGGGATTGTTGTGTTGGGTGACTGTGATTTTTAAATCAGTTATGTATCATACAATATGACATTTTATGTGAGGGGGCTATGACCAGGTGTGTAGAATCTCAGGCTGGTGTGGGTTGGAAGGGACCTTAAAGGTCCCAGAGAAGAGGCTGAGAGGGTTGGGGTTGTTCAGCCCCCAAAAAAGAAGAAGAAAAAGAGAGGGCTCTGTGGAGACCTTATTGTGGTTTTTCAGTTTTTCAGGAGACCTTAGAAGAAAAGTGGGGACAGACTTTTTAGCAGGGTCTGGTGCAGTAGGACAGAGGGTGATGGGTTTAAGCTGAAAAAGAGGAGTCAGAGCAGATAGAAAGAAGAAATTTTTTGTGCTGAGGGTGATGAGACCCTGGCCCAGGTTTTCCAGAGAGGTGGGAGATGCCCCATCCCTGGAACCATTCCAGGTCAGGTGGGATGGGGCTCTGAGCAACCTGATCCAGTTGGAGATATCCCTGGGGTTGGACTGGATGGCCCTGAAAGGTCCCTTCCCACCCAAACTGTTCTGTGACTGTGATTTGTGCAGTTGTGGCCTGTTGGTGGGTATTAAGATTTAAAACAAATGTATTGTTTTCCCCCACTTACCCAGCCCAATAATCCCAAAATTGCTTTGAGGAGAGAGGGGAATGTCTCACATCATTATCTGGTGATCTGGTAAAACCCTGTCTATTGTGATATTCACTGTAAAGTCACAACAGTGGCTTCTTTGCTTGGCTTCACAAAACAAAACCTGCTGGTGGTGAGCTCCCAGCTCTCTGTTTGATCCCTCCAGCCTCTTCAGTTTGAATTATTCATGCTGGGGAAGTGGTCAGCACACAGCTCCTGTGATCTCCCTGGATCTGTCTCTGTCTGAGACTCACCCTTCCTTAGCTCGTGCATTTTCTTCTTTACTTCCTCATGGTGTGGAGGTTGGATGGGAACCTCCAGGTTATTTCTCCACCTCTTTCTGGTGAACCCAATCCTCTGTTTGCTATCCACACCATCTGATCTCTTTGGCTCTCCCAAGCAGGTGGTGTTGGCACTGGGCAAGCCAGGAGGCTCCGTGCAAACATCTGGGGCTGCTGCTCCGAAAAATCTTCTATGAAAATAAGAGTGGGGAACTGCAGGGACACTTGGAGGACACGTTTGGTCTAAGTGAAGGCAGCACTGATCATCCAGTTCCAACCCAGCCTCCCAACACCTCCCAGCAGCCCTGGTTGCTCCAAGCCCCATCCAACCTGACCTGAGACACTGCCAGGGATGGGGCAGCCACAGCTTCTCTGGGAAACCTGGGACAGGGGCTCAGCACCCTCACAGCAAAGAATTTCTTCCTCAATTCTCAGTCTCATCTTTTTCAGCTTGAAACCATTTTCCCCTCATCCCATCCCTCCCTGCCCTTGTCCCCAGTCCCTCCCCAGCTTTCCTGGAGCCTCTTCAGGCACTGGAAGGTGCTCTAAGGTCTCCCTGCAGCCTTCTCTTCTCCAGGCTGAACAACCCCAACTCTCTCAGCCTGGCTCCAGACAGAACTTCTCCAACCCTCTTTGTGGCCTCCTCTGGACTTGCTCCAACATCTCCATACCCTTCTTGTGTTAAGGACCTTGGAATTAGAAGCAGGATGAAGACCTGGTGGTCCTTGTCTCTCCAGCTCTGCTTGGCAATGGGTTCCTGAAGCATCCCAGTCCTCATCCCAAAATTCAGACTGGTTTATTCCAGTATGTTGGGATGAAGTAGATGATCCTGGAGATCCAAAATCTCCTTGGGAGTGAGTATTCTGGCATAGGTGGATGTACAGCCCACTTTGCTAAGGAGATACGGATTGCAAAGTAAGGAGGACACCTGCAGATGGCCTTAACCATGTAACTGCTCCTTCTCACTACATTTTGCAAGCTTCTCTCCAGCACTAAATCAGAACATGTTATAAAAAATTGAAATAAACTCTGAGCAGAGCTGGTGGAAAACGAGCAAAGACATGAAATGCATATGCACGTTCCAGTACCCAGAGGAGCTGCAGGGAAGCTGGAGGGGGACTTATTACAAGGCTGTGGAGTGATAGGATGAGGGGTGAGGGGTTTAATGATCTTTAAGCTCCCTTCCAACCTAACTCATTCTCTGATTCCTCAGCTGAGGGTGGAGCTTTGGGTGAATAAACCTTACTTCAGGTTAACTTCACCCCTTTGGGTGAGAAAAGCTCTGTTTAGGTTCCTTTTTTTGGACAGTACCTTCAAGGAGGACCCATGCCTTGCCTTGGAGATCCCTCACCTACAAAATCTTTGGGATGCAGCAGTGAGTTTGCTAATGGTCCTGCCTCTTTTTGCCTTGCAGAAAGAAGATTTCTCTATTAAACCTTAGGGAAATTACCAATCTTGTTAACTAGCGCCGCAGTAATGAACCCCAGCAGGGTTACTGGAGAGATTTGGGCCCTGGCTTTGGAAAGCTGCATTGTTTCTTTTAAATGAGAGCAATAATTTAAGCAAACAAACGAACAAAGAATTTCTGGAAATGAAAGGATGGGGTGAATGGGATGATTTGCTCATTTTCTGTTCTAATAGGAGCAGCGCAGTGAACAATTGCGTGGCCGACCTCAGAAATCTATCCATGGGAAGTAGTCACAGGAGAGAAAAATAGACAGCCTCCCACCAACTCAGTATTAAAGTTATATTTTCTGTGTTTTTTTCCACTGTTTTTGGGCCACTCAGGGACTTTCCAAGAACAACCAGCATGGCAGAAATCCCCTTCTGCTTTGCAGCAGCCATCGAGCAATTAAAAGTCTGATGCTGATTTTAGCTGTAGTGGGTTGTAGTCCCAGTTTCCACTGGAATCATACTGGGGCAGATCCTTCCTGCTGCACTCATCCCACTGGACCAGGGCTCTTGGTGGGTGATGTCCCCTTGTGTCTTCTGCTCCATGACTGGGGTTTGTTTGTGATGGGGGCTGGTGGAGGAACCTCACCTTTGGTTCCATCACCATGACAAGGTGCTGGATGTTAAACCCACAACTGGGTTTGGGGTCTGTGCAAGCTCTCCATGGTCCATGAAACTCTGGACAAGTCCTGAAAGACCCTGGAAGAAGGACAGAAAAATGCTGCTAGGAGTTGGGAGTTGATCCAAAAATAAACAAACCAGAAATACTGAGCCTTCAGGCTCAATCATCTGTTCCTCAAAAGACATTTTTGGAAGGGATCACTGTGCTTTTGTTCTGCCATTAGGCAAGTGAGAATAGGACATTGTTTTCCTCCACTCATCTGTTCCCCTTATAGGGAAAGGAGAAGGAGGACTTGGCCACCCCGAGCAGAGCATCTCAGGGGACCTCCCAAAACAAAGGGCCATGTGGAGAAAAGTGCTGTCATCCTGTCCCCATCACCCTCTTCCCTCCCTTCACCCCATTCTTGGCATGGCTGTGCCTGCCTGGGGCTGGGGTGTCACTGCCAGCCAGCTGGGAGCATGGAGGGGTGTTCTTAACCCTCTTCCCTGGAAACCCAGCAAGCTTCTCTTATCTCCTGGTTTATCTCATCCTGTAGACTTGGCAAGACAAACCCTGGAGTTTGTCTTCTGCCAGGGTGGTGTGTTTGCCTTGGGATGCTGTTCACAGTGTCTGTGATGGCTCAGTGTAGCACAGTATTCCTGAGGAACAGCATTGTGATGGTCCTGGATATGGACCAAAAGCTCTCTGGATGCATCCATCCCAGTGTAGTTTCTCTCCCACGTGCTGCAGGCTTCCATCCTTCATCTGCTGAGATGTTGGGGAACATCTCCCAGAGCTGTGGTCTTCATGACCTTTGTGTTAACTCCCCAGACCAGGAATATGGGGCTGGCATGTGGAGCTGGAATGGGTTTTTATTGGATTATAAGATATAAAAGTTTTTTTCACAAAAGACTACACTAACACCAACCTGTCTTCTTTTGTCCAGGATCCAAGACTGACCCTGCTGAAAGCCCCTGAGACACTGAACTCAGTAGGAGGGGAGACCACCTGACTGCACTCAGCACCTTTCAGGATCAAGCCCTAGGTAATTATTCTACTTTTCTGCCTAGATAACGGGTGAAATTTGGTGTTCTGGTCTATGCAGAGCACCTGAAAGGACCTTCTGAGTTGTTCATCCCACTCCTGAAGGTTGTCACTTTGTAGGTCACTGGCTTGACACTACCATAACCACCACTCTTCCCTCAAAAATCAAACAATGTCTCTCCTTTGCTGATCACTGAATGGTTTGGGTTGAAAAGGACCTTTAGAGGCCACCTGGTCCAATCCCCTACACTGAGCAGGGACACCTGCAACAAGGTCAGATTACTCAGAGCCTCATCCAACCTGCCCAGGGATGGAGAATCTCCCACCTCTCTGGGCAAGCTGAGTTTCTGGGTCACTGTTCCAGCAGTGGTCATCAGCTTGTCAGCCTGGGAAGTTATCCTGAACTTAACTTGCAGAAAACTAAAATAAAAAAGAGTTTTTCACTCCTTTCAGAAGTAATCAAAGGCTGAAAATACCAGTGTTTGCTGGGGAGGATGCCTGTCTAGGTCAAACTTTTAAGAAGGTCTCAAAACCTCCAGCTGCAGGAGCTTGCTTTTTAAAATGCTTCTAGGCACTGTTTTCTGCAGGAAAAGAAATTGTGAGACTCTTCTTTTCACAGCAGCTGTGTTCTCTTTTCCAAACCTGGCCTGGTTGTTGTGCCTTGGAGAAATTTCCTCATGATTTTTTCAATATTTGCTCCCAGGTGGATAGATGGAAATCAAAGAGCCTTAGAACCAAGCAGTGCCCTGCTCTGCATCCTCATGGAGATGCAATGTCAGTCCTGTTCCTTGCCCTGTGGGCAGGATTTGACCCGAGGAAATCCAAGCCTGGCAAATCCAGCTCAAACTTGAGAAATGAGGATATTGAGCGTGATTTTAAGAGTAAGAAGGAAGCCAGGAGGATGCTGTGGATATTACTGTGGAGCACTGAGGATGAAGGATTTCCTGTAGGGTTGGCTTCCTGAGCAAGGTTATATTCCTTACAAAGTTCTCTACATCCATAAAAACACCCACCAACAGATTTTAGTTTTGAGCTCCCTTTGCCAGATTTTTTTTGTTTCTTTCCCAGTAAATTGGCTAATAAAAACCAGTTTCCCCACTGGTTTTGGTGGAGGTTAAAGCCCAGCAACCCGGATTGGGGTGGGGTGGGGTTGGACACTTTCCCAGAGCATCCTTCTGGCCTTTTGGGAACAGAGGGCCATTCTCCATCCCTTGCAGCTCTCTGTGGTGACATTTTCAGGACCCAGGCCTGAGGATTTTCAACTGACTTGTTTCCTGTTTTGACAGTCTGCGTTGCAGATATTCTAGACACAGTGTTGTGCAGGCATTGACAAGAAAAATAATGAATAATAATAATAATTCTCCCTGTACCCTTTTGAGTCTTGTGGTGGGAGGGCTAAGCTTATGTTTCCAGTGGGGAGGGAGAGGACACAGCTGGTGGAACAGGCTCAGGAAGTGCAGGAGAGGAAAAGAAAGAAGAAATGTGTTCAGCACTGGGGCTTCAGGGGGGTGTTTTCCCCCACCCACTCTGAAGCTGTGGGCCTGGGGGCTTTCTCAGTGCTGAAGCTCACGTGTTCTGCGTTTCAACCCCTGCTCTCAAAGCTCAGGGAGCAACTAAAATATATCAGGGGTCAAAAGGATGATTTCCAGTTGACCAGAGGGCAGTGTAAATCCTGAGGGAGGAAATAACCCACCAGACATCCACCAGCCCTGGGTTTTTGTTCCCTATCCTGGGGCTGGTGGTGGGTTCTGCTCAGACCTACAACTCGGTGGCAAATCCTACTAGGACCTGCAGCTCAGTGACAGATCCTACTAGGACCTGCAACTCAGAGGCAGTGCCAGGCAGGCAGCTGCCTGCCTCACCATCCCCAAACCTTCTGCAAACAGCCTCCTCTCCCCAGTAAATTTTTATGCTCATACAACAGGATCAGATCAGGATTTGATCTGGGTCAGCGATTTGGAGGATCAAGAGGTTACTTCAGGTGAGCATGGTAGGAAAGCAAACATCTGCCTGTTGAGGAGCCTTGGGCTTGGAGGCACCTCCTAAACCCTTGCAACACATCTTCAGCCGTGGGCTGATCTCCCCTGCTATAAATTCAGAAGATTTAGGGAGGCAACACCCCCGGGAAGCATCAAAGGGAGAGCGTCCCCACCGCCGTCCCTCGCAAAGTCCCCCCCAGGTTTCGGCGCGGCCGGTTGCTCTCCGATGTGTTGGAACTTGAAAATAATGATAGATAAAGGCAAAATGTTCTGGGAGGGCTGCCAAGCCCAAGGCTCCTCAACAGGCAGATGTTTGCTCTCCTACCATGCTCACCTGAAGTAACCNTTTTTTTTTTTTTGAGGCACTTTCCAAGTCAGTTGGTGTTTGGAGAAGGCACAACGATCCATCAGAGCGAGGCTCAGGGATGAAATAATTAGAAATCACACAACCGTGGCAGAAGAAGATTAGTGCTAAAATTAGAAGCCATAAAGTTGTTTTTAGATGAGGCTGGAATCTGAGCAGGGCTGTTTTATTGTGCTGTGTTGCTTTAGCAAAGGTGAGGTGAGAGGTGGGAATTGCCTGTGTTGGGTGGTGTGATGGAAACACCGTTGCTAATGTTGGAAGGGGGATAATCTGTGAGGTAATTTTCAGGGAAATCCAGAGAGAATGGATGTAAAACCACCATGAGAGATGCTGAGCTGCTGGAGGAGCTGGGTTGGGTGCTGGGATCTTCTTCCCACTGCCTGGGGGTGTCTTGTAAGGTTGGTGTGCTCCTAATTTGATTTTTTTTCCCAGTGTTGTACTGGTCATCTGCCCACCTTGCATTCAGAAACTGTCAGGATGGGTGTGAGATGGTCTGCACTCACAGGTGGGGTGGGTGCAAGTCTGAGGTGCTGTGGTCCTAGGACCTGAGCTGGCTCTTTGGCTTCAGGCAACACCATTAGATGACCATGCAACTCCATCACCTCATATATCACCTGGAATTTCTTACACGTGAGCAGGAATGAATTCTTCAGCAGGAGAACAGATTGCCCAGAGAAGCTGTGGCTGCCCCTCCCTGGAGGTGTTCAAGGCCAGGTTGGATGAGGCTTGGAGCATCCTTGTCTGGATGAGGGGTGTTCCTGCCCATGGCAGGGAGGTTGGAGTATCACAGAATCCCAGAATGTTTAGGTTGGAAGAGACCTCCAAACTCATCCAGTCCAACCTTTGACTAACACCACAGTCAACTACTAAACCACATCCTTAAGGACCAGGTCCAAATGCCTTTTAAATGCCTCCAGGGATGGTGACTCCACCAGTGTCCTGGGCCATTCCAGTCCCTGAGGGAATCTCTGAGGTTCCTTCCAACCTCAGCCATTCTGTGATTCTATGATTCTCTACGAGGAGGGCAACAAGGGTGGTCCCAGGGCTGGAGCACCTCTGCTATGAGGACAGGCTGGGAGAGTTGGGGTTGTTCAGCCTGGAGAAGAGAAGGCTGCAGGGAGACCTTACTGTGGCCTTTCAGTATTTGAAGGGCACCTAGAAGAAAGATGGGGACAGATGTTTCAGCAGGGCCTCTTGTGGTAGGACAAGGGGTGATGGTTTAAAATGAAAGAGGAGATTCAGACTACATCTAAGGAAGAAATGTTCTGTGGGTGATGAGACCCTGGCCCAGGTTGCCCAGAGAGGTGGGAGATGCCCCATCCCTGGAACCATTCCAGGTCAGGTTGTATTGGGCTCTGAGCAACCTAATCCAGTTGGAGATGGCCCTGCTGACTGCAGGGGTTGGACAGGATGGCCTTGAAAGGTTCTTTCCCACCCAGACTGTTCTGTTTTCTGTGATGGGGGCTGTATTGTATCTGGAAAGTGTGTAACTCCGTGGGACCTCTCAGCTGGGCGTCTTCTCAGAGCTACATCTCCCTCTGGTGCTGGTCTTCAGCCCCATTAAAAGATTAGTTTCCAAGGGACCTCTTCTGATTAGCACCATGCCAATCAAGCCTGTCACAGGGTGTCTTGTGTTTTGGGGACAGGGACATACCTGATGTGCCTTGGTTTGTGTGCTGAGGGTTTGCTTCTTGCTGTGGGGATGTGCTGGCAGCATCTCCTTCCTGTGATGGACTGGGGCTCAAGGATCTGCCTGGTGGATGGATTTTTGGGAAAGGAGCCAGAAATCTATCCCATTTGGTGGTGTGTGAGGACTCATATTGTGGCTGGAGTAGTGGGGAGAGAGGGAGAAGGAGGAGTAATGTGGGACAGCTTCAAGGTGACAGCTGCCTGAGCAGACCAACCCTTTCAGTCTGGTGGGGAAGGTCCTGAGGAGGTATCCAAGTGGGGTTTAGAAGCCCTGCATGGTGTGCAGGTGGGTAAGGAAGAGTTATTTCTTGTGTCTGGCAGGCACAGAGGCTGGAGAAGAACCATCAAATGCTTGGGCAGAGGCCTTCAGTTGGAGGATGTTTGTTTTTTTTTATAACATATGTAATTAAATTGTGGACCTCTTTGCCACAGGATGTTGTGGATGCCAAAAGTATAAATGGCTTCAAAAACCAATTAAGGAAAGCTGTGGAATGGCCATCAGGGACTGTTAGCACAGTACTGGAAATCCAGCCACTGGACTGGGAAGCATCTCAGCTGCCTGCTTGCCATCAGGAGCATATCCCTGGAGAAGTGCTCCCTTTTGTACAGCCCTTCATCCCCCTCAGAGCTGGGAGCTTGACCTGCAGGACCTTGAACACCCTGTGTGGTGTTGCACAAAGGTTCTCCTGGGTGGTGGACAAGGAGAGCTGCTTCTTCTTGCCTTCTCTCTTGGGCTTCCCATGGCAAAACACACCCATACCTGTAGATTGGACATCATCAAACTGGGCCAACTGGGGCATTGTGGTGTAAAATTTTCCTTGATACATCATCAAGCCTTCTTCTGCTTGTTGGCTTACTCCAGCATGTCCAGCCAAGGCTGGAGCACAGGTCCAGGTGCGTTAAGATCCTCCAGTACAAATGTCCTACCACCAAATTCCTCTTGACTCCAAATGAGCACCCCAGGAGGGTATGGAATGGGGAGGAACCAGCATGCTCCATGTATAAAAGCCTTTGGAGAAAAAGTATCTTGGTACTGAGTTTTCTGATATAGTTGGAAGGGTGGCACATGAGCAAGAGGTTGAAGGACAAGGTCAGGCACATCCAGGTGTTCCCACCTTAGAGTTGGCCAACTAAAGGTCCCTGTCAGGCAGAGAAAGCTGAATTCTTCAGGGATGGTGCCTTGAAACAGAGAATTCTGTGACAGAAGCTTCAACTTTCTGGGATTTGCTGCCTAAATGTGGATGCAACTGGGTGAAGCCCTTCACCTGGTCCCACCAGGGGCCCATCCCTCCCTCCCTCTGTCTATCCCTCCATCCATCCCTCCCTCCATCCATCCATCCACCCAGGAGGGCAGCAATATCTCTGTCTAATCCTGTGGATTTACCTGGTCCTGTGGGACCTGCAGGCCCTTCACATGCTCTTGATGGCCTCAGTTTCTCTGTCTTTCTTTTCTCCTTGAGGAAATGGAGGTCATGAAATGTGTGGATCCCTCTCCACATCTGGGAATAGACCTTGGCCTTCCAGGTCACTGGCTGGACCTCTAATCTTGGGAGTCCCCCTGACAGTTTTGTGAAGGTCCACCTACACCTTCAGCTCTTTCATTTTAGCTCAGCTGCTTGAGGAGGTCTCTTAGTCCTGCAGCTGTTTCAGCCCCATGGGGAAGGACCTTGGAGTCCTGGGGAACAACAAATTCTCCATGGGACAGCAATGTGCTCTTGTGGCCGAGAAGCCAGTGGTGTCCTGGGGTGCATGAAGAAGAATGTGTCCAGCAGATCCAGGGAGGTTCTTCTCCCCTTCTGCTCTGCTCTAATGAGACCTCACCTAGAGCATTGCATCCAGTTCTGGGCTCTCCAGTTCAAGAGGGACAGGGATTTACTGGAGAGAGTCCAACAGAGTGTTGGGAGGATGAGGAAGGGTCTGGAACATCTGTCTGATGAAGAAAGACTGAGAAACCTGGGGCTTTTTATTCTGGAGAGGGGAGAGGGGATCTAATTAATGTGTATAAATACGTGAGACCTGGGGGTCAAGAAGGAAGGGACCCCCAGGTTCCTGGGGACAACCTCTTCTCACTTGTGCCCTGTGATAGCACGAGGGGCAATGGATTCAGGATAGAGCACAGAAGTTCCACTTCAACAGGAGGAAGAATTTCTGTACTGTAAGGGTTACAGAGCCCTGGAACAGGCTCCCCACGGAGGTTTTGGAGTCTCCTTGGAGACTTTCAAGATCCATCTGGATGCATTTCTGAGTCACCTGCCCTAGGCTTGGTCCTGGGGTGGCAGGGGGTTGGACTCAATCATCTTCAGAAGTCCCTTCCAACCCCTGACATTCTCTGATTCTGTGGTTGCTGTGTCAGGGATGATTTTTTTACCTCTTGGAAGGAGAAGAAAAGGTTAATTTTATTTTTTATTTTTCCTCCATTTTTCTGTTTTTTGTTTAGTTTTGTTGTTTTCTTGGTTTTTGGTTTTTTGGGGTTTTTTTTTATTTGTTTTTTTTTTTTTTTTTAATGAAACAGGAAATAAATGCACCTACCCCACCCTAAGGGAACTGCACAAATCTGTCAGGCCTTGGTGGGTGGGGGCAGGCAGCTGGGATGCTTTAAGGAAGTCACCCATGGGAGGGAATGTGTAGGGACATGGGTGGGGGGGGACCTGGCTGCTTGCCCAGGGCTGCAGGCAGGGAGGGGAGATGCTATATTTGGAGAACCCAAGTTGTGACATTCTCTGCAGAGCTGTGGGGACTTGGGATGGATTAATCTTACCCAGGGCTGGAAGAAAAGATCTACAGCAAAGCCTGGTTTGGGTTGAAATTGTGTTTCACTGGCTGAAAAAATGAGCTCTGGGGTGAAGAAGGAGATCTCAGACCTTCTATGTGTCTTGGGTCCTTCACTATTCCAAGGTAACCAGGTTCCTCCTGGCTTTGCTGGAGGACCAAGTTGGGTTGGGATCGGATTCCTTGCATCCCAGCAGAGAAAGGAGGATGGGAAGCAGACTTGAGATGGGTTGGAAGTCTGGATTCTCCTGTCTCCTTCATCTGTGTCTCTGTGCTGCCTGGGGCTCCAACTGGGTTGGGCTGATGTCATGGCAAGATTTCCTCTCACAGGCAGCAGACTTGTGTGCTGTCATCTCCTGGGGGTTGGTTTGATGGTGTGCAGATGGCTTTGCTGTTTCCCTGCCCCTTGGCTGGCACGGATCCCTCCAAGCAGGGGGGGTCTCAAAGGCAGCAGGAGCAGGGGCAAGTTCTCCAGGATGACCCAACCTTGTGTGGGTGTTTTGGTACTGCTTTGGAACTGATCTTCAAAGGACTCCATGGAAAGTTTCTCTGGAAGCTGGTTGCAGTAAAAATTCAGTTTCATGGGGTGGAACCATAAAGTCAAAGCAAAGCAGAAGCAGAGAATCAGGGAGGTTGGGAAAAGACCCTGGAGATCATCAAATCCAACCCTTAACCCAGCACTGCCAAGGCCACCACTGCCCCAGGGCCCTCAGCACCACATCTCCAGGGCTTGGAAATCCCTCCAGGAATGATGGGGACTCCAGCCCTGCCCTGGGCAGCCTGGGCCAGGCCCTGACAACCCTTTCCAGGCACTGAGAAATTGTTACCCCCTGGCTCCAGCCTCCTCTCAGGGTGTTGCAGAGTATAAGTTATGGGTTATATCTTAACACAGCTCAAAGGAACTTCCAAGCTTCTTGTCTTCACCTTCGTGGCATCTCAATTCCAAGCTGTCATCCATGTATCCCACAGGGTGTGTGGTGTTTGCACAGAGCCTGTCCAAATCCTTCTTTTACTGCTTTTCTGCCAGCAGGGGCTGGTGTGAGTAACCTGTAACTCATCTTTTGAGTAGCAGGCAAGTCAACTCTGGATGCTCAGGAGCAGCTTTGCCCAGAGAAGGACCAAGGCTGAAGGTGATGTTTATCTAGGTGCAGTCCCCATCCCCAGAGGGCTTTCAGAGCTTTGTAGATTGTGTGCTGAGAGCCATGGTTTAGTGGTGGCCTTGGACTCAATGATCCTCAAGGTCTTTTCCAACCAGTTTCCCAACCAGTCACTTTTCTGTGATTCTTTGTGTCAGAGGTGGATTTACATCCTCACACTCAGTTTATGGTTCTTGTCTCAGCTGAATGTTGTGGTAGGCACAGGAAGGAAGATGCTAGGGAGGCAACAAATGGATTTATAATCCCAAGCTAGCACTGCTTCATCTGGGACAGCATCAAGGAGCCTTCCTGGTGTTTTCTAGTGGAGAGGCAGAGCCTGAGAATCTCTGTGAGGGCTTTAGAAATCATGGAATTGTGTAAATTGGAAAAGACCTTGAAGATCATCAGGTCCAAACATTAATCCAGCACTGCCAAGGCCACCACTGACCCTCAGCACCACCTCTTCATGGCTTTTAAATCCTTCCAGTCATGGGCACTCCACCACTGCCCTGGGCAGCCTGGGCCAGGGGCTTTTTGGGGAAGAAAAGGTGTTCTTTTGGGGAAGACACAGTGCCTGATGAGAGGCACAGCTCTGGGGTGGGGGAGTCTCTCCCTGCCCCATCCAGCACGGGGCTGGGGCAAGGAACTCATCTGGATTGAGCTGCATGGCTTTCTTTGCCTCCTGTCTGGGATTCACCATCTGTTTGAACTTTTAAATATCACTTCATTCCCCCTCCTTCCATCCCACACCCCTGTCCCAGATGTATTTGTTTAAGTGGCTTTAATTAACTTACATTTTCCTGTGCGTGACAGCTCCTTGAGGTTTTGGTAGCTGGTTTCTGTCCTTCCACAGTTGTCCCTGACATGTAGCACTTTCCCTGCAGATTGGCCTTCCAGCCTACTGTCTTGTTTGGATTTTTTTTCCCCTGCTCTGCAGAATTATTTTAACATACTGGAAGGAAATAGTTTCCATCTGAGCCTAGTTGCACACACTCCCTGGGTTATTAGGTGTGATTTTCCTCATCCCTGCTGGTGTTTCTACCAAAGATTTTGAGCAAGGAAGCCCGAGGGTCATGGGATGATGGTTTAGGTCAGACAGATTTATCTTCCCAAGTGACAAGATAGATCTCTGGAGTGGCATGGCTATGGGTGTTGTCATTTGGGTGTCTCCTGAAGAGTGAAGGTTAATGTCTTGCCACTACTGATCCATCGCAGTGTTATCCCACAGGATTTACAGGGCTTCTTCTGCCTTTCCTGTGGCAGCTGGTTCACTTTTCAGGAGCTCAAAAACTGAACTCAGAACCCATCTCCCTGGTTGCAGAAGCTATAGTGGTCAGACAGCAAAACCTTCTTCTCCTGGAGCTCTTTGCTTTTAAACCCCATGGCAGGAACAATCTCTGTGCAGTTTTACACCTCCCTGCTGGAAAGAGGTGGGATGGGTGGGATCATGGACAATTGTTTGTGTCCTCTCTCAAGAGAAGGCATCAGGCAAGATGAAGGCAAAGCAAGCCCTGATCCTGCCTTCTCCCCAAGAAATGGGAGCAGGAGGATACCACGGAGCAAGGAGGGACTTGGAGAGAAGGGCAGCCAAGCTGGGGAAGGATCTGGAGAAGAAGCCCCATGAGGAGAGGCTGAGGGAACTGGGAATGTTGAGTTTGGAGAAGAGGAGGCTGAGAGGAGACCTTCTTGCTCTGCACAACTCCCTTCAGGGAGGTTGTAGGGAGGTGGGTGCTGGGCTCTTCTCTCAAGTGCACAATGGCAGGAGCAGAGGAAATGGGCTGAAGTTGCACCAGGGGAGGTTTAGCCCAGATCTGAGGATGAATTTCCTGCCTGAGAGAGCAGTCAGGTGTAGGGATGGGCTGCCCAGGGAGGTGCTGGAGTCCCCAGCCCTGGAGGGATTTCAAACCCACGTGGATGAGGCACTGCAGGACATGTGCCAGTGGGTGATACAGATATTGATCAATGTATTTTATTCTGGGGGGGGGGNCAGCAGCAGTGGGGAGCTGGAGGCAGGAACACACAGATTCAGGCTGGCATGGATCAGGAGCACAGGCAGAGGAATGGATGGAATCCTCCCAGGATGCTGAAGCAAACAGGGAACAGGTGAGGAAGGGAAGCAGGAAGGGCAGGAAGATCAGGTTAGGGTTGTTGATGGTTGGAAGTGGTTATCTTAGAGGTCTTCTCCAACTGTGACAATTCTGTCATTCTGTGAAATGAAAACCAGAAGGATGACAACCAGGAATGACAATTGTGCAGCATCAGATAACACCCCTATCCCCAGCCCCAACAGGGTGGGAAATATGAAGCAAAAATCACTCAGCTCCTTTGAGATAGAGGTAAAGGCAGCAATTCCCATTTCCTGATGGAAGTAGAAGAAGAGATCCTGATCAGCCCTCCATGCCTAGATTGGAGATGGGCTGTGGCTGTGGGAATTCATCATGGGCACACAGAAGAACGTGGATCTCACTGAGCTAATTCTGATGTCATTGATCTGGAGGAGAGGTTTGCTCATGAAAAAATAGATTTTTTTCCAAGGGAAGGGCATCTGTCAGAAATCTGTGTCCCTGCCTTGTGGTTTATTATGCAAAGAAGTCTCCGTGCCTTTCTGAACCATGAAGATGAGTTTGGGTTGGAGGAGGGATCTTAAGAGGTTCCAGTGACTCCAGGAGCTGCTGGTTTCAGGAGAGCTTCTGGTGGTGGGAAATGCTGGTCCTTGTCAAGGAGGGGAATGGAACTGGGTTGGGTGTTTCCAGAGTTCCCAGAAACAAACACACTGCTTCACATTATTTTCTTTTATTTATTTTACTTGATTTTATTTTGCCTGATTTTATTATTTTGTTTTACTTTATCTTATTTTATTTTACTTTATTTTATTTTATTGTACTTTATTATTTCATTTCATCTCATCATTTCGTTTGTTTTGTTTTGTTTTGTTTTCTTTTATTTTACTTTATTTTATTTGATTTGCCTGTTCTCTGAAGGAATGACTTTGCATCTGGCTCATGTGCAGAAGGGAGCCCAGGGCTTATTCCACTCTGTCCTTGTCTTCTCTCATCCTTTTGATGTCAGATGCATCACTTTGCTGGGCAGGGTTCAGCTGACCAGGACCCATTTGAGCTTCAGTCTATGGGTGACTCTGAGATGGGTGTAGAAAACACTTAGAGTAGCATGCAAGCACCAAAACATGACCTAACACCTTTTTTTCTGGCAATTCAGTGTCTCAGGATGGTAATTTTAGGATTAGAACTGAGCTGGTAGGAGCCACAAAGAGTGGATGAAACCTTGATGGTCCCTTTGGTGGAGAAAGTGTTGAGCCAACGTTGAGTGAATGACCAAAGACCAAACCTCAAACAGCAAAAGATCTCTAGAAGTTTTTTCTTGTCAAGGAGGTTGAAGTTTGGAGCCCTGAATTTTGGAAAGGCCCCTGACAAATCATGTGGCCCCAATTCAGTAGGTGTGAACAAAGTTCCAGAGGTGAGCCTGGCTCCAGAAAGCCACCAAGATCCCATCTGAAAACAGACTGGGGTAAAGTCAGGGGGATGCTCAGAGGGATCCAGGTGGATCCCTCAGGTAGATTTATTTACTAAATAAAATAAAGTAAAATAAAATAAGGTAAAGTAAAACAAAATAACAAATATAAGGCAAAATAAAATCAAGTAAAATAAACAGAAGAAAATAATGTGAAGCAGTGGGTTTGTTTCTGGGAACTCTGGAAACACCCAACCAAGGACATTCTGCTTGTTCATAAGGAGGCTGTAGGACACACAGGGAATCTCTCTTAGAGGAAAGGACATTCAAAGGGCTTTCCTAAAAGCTTGATCCCATATTTCTTGGGTACCTTCTCCATCAAAACCAGTAGAGATGCAGTGATTTCTGACTCTGGTGACCTTAGGAGACTTCTGGTGAGGAGAACAGAGGTGGGTCCTTCAAGGAGCAGGAGGGATGGACCACCTGGAATCTGCTGTGGTTGAGGGACAAAGCAAGGAATGTTGGTGTTGGCCATGGCATGGATCTCTCTCACTTCTAGAGGAAAGCTGGAGAGGGATTTTTGCAAGGGCGTGGAGTGACAAGATGAAGCAAAATAGTTTCAGAGTGAAAGAGGGAGGGTTTAGATGAGATATTAGGAAGAAATTCTTTGTTGTGAGGGTGCTGATCCCCTGTGCCAGGTTTCCCAGAGAAGCTGTGGCTGCCCCATCCCTGGCAGTGTCTCAGGTCAGGTTGGATGGGGCTTGGAGCAACCTGGGCTGCTGGGAGGTGTCCCTGCCCATGGAAAAGGTGTTGGGAATGGAGGAGCTTTAAGGTGCCTTCCAACCCAAACCATTCCATGATTCTCTGATTCTTCAGGGTTGTTTTTTTTCACTTGGGTTTTGCCCTCAGCACTGCTGCAGTGCTGGGCTGGCTGGGCTCTTCCAGGGCTCTGGAAGTGCTCTGGGGATCTGACCTGATGGTTTTGGATGTTTTAAGTAAATTAAACACAGCTGCCAGGAAAATCCAGTAACCTTAACAGCACCCCGACTCCCTTGCCTGCATTGTAATTACAGCAGCAACTGCCTGGAAGTTCTACTTTCTGGTTTATTTTTAAATAACTTCTGAGCTACCCTCTGATCAACTGCTTCATCCCTGGGTCCTGCCTTCTCCTCTTCCTTCTGCAGGGTTTAACCCTTGCTTCTTCTTAAAGCATCTCATTGCAAGTTGAAGTCAGGTGCAAATGCAAGCAGCTGATGGCAAAAAAATGACAGTTTTTGCCTCAGTGTACCCTCCAGTTGGGAGCTGAGGGTGAAGCTGAATTTGAAGCCAGTGTTCATGGGGGGAGTATGACAGAAGTTCAGAGAGAAGTCAGAGAAGAATGTTGGACAAGTGAACCTTCAAATATGCAGCTTTTTCTCTTGCTTTGACCTCAGTCCTTTGGACCCCTTCAGAGAGATGGGCTTTCTGCACTGTCATCATAAGGAAAAGGATTTTGTTGTGTGTTTGTAGCAAAATTAGGAGCTTAATTAATTTTCCCTCATCAGCACATGAGTGGAACCCATGAATGATCAGCTCCCAGCATGGCTGTTGCTGCATGCTGCTTCCCTTCAGTAAAAACTCAGATTGTCTTCTCTGAAAGATCTACATGGGCTTAAATTTCTGGAGGAAACCCAGCTGCAGGGAATTGACTTAGGGGTTTGCATCAGAGCCTGCAAAGATGCTCAAAACCCAACAGAATTTGAAGCATGTCCCAGTGCAAAGAGGGAGGTTGGCTCAGGACAACAGGGTGATGGTCTGAGGACACCAGAGCTACAGCTATGCCCAAGGTCACCTTGTATTTGGATATGGAATTGGAAAACCATCAAATGGTTTGGGTTGGAAGGTGCCTTCAAAATGATCCATTCCCAACCCCTTTCCATGGGCAGGGACACCTCCCAGCAGCCCAGGTTGCTCCAAGCCCCATCCAACCTGACCTGAGACACTGCCAGGGATGGGGCA
Organism: Florisuga fusca; assembly: GCA_038090715.1. Classification (NCBI taxonomy): domain Eukaryota; kingdom Metazoa; phylum Chordata; class Aves; order Apodiformes; family Trochilidae; genus Florisuga; species Florisuga fusca. The sequence continues at coordinate 59,989 of JAAWXA010000158.1, forward strand.
GCCACAGCTTCTCTGGGAAACCTCCTCCAATGTCTCCCCACCCTCACAACAAAGAATTTCACCNGGAACCTTCTCTTCTCCAGCCTGACCAACCCCAACCTCTCAGCCTGGCTCCAACCCTCCCACCATCTCCAGGGACATCTCTGGATTGGTTCCAACACCTCCGTGTCCTTCTTCTGGTGGGGACCCCAGAGTTGGACCCAGTTCCCCAGGGGGGTCTCCCCAGAGTGGAGCAGAGGGGGACAATCCCCTCCCTGACCCTGCTGGGGATGCAGCCCAGGACAGGGGTGGTTTCTGGGCTGCCAGTGCTCATTTTTGGTTCATATTGAGCTTCTCATTTTCTACTTCATGGGATGAGCTGTCTCCTAAAGATCTGAGTGTAGTTCCAAGAGAGCCACTTGCCAGCTTATTTTTCAACCTGACTTTTTTTTTCTTTTTCACTGAACTGTCCAGGACAAGCAGTGATGCTCTGGTTTGCTCTCCCATCTTCTCTCCACACCAGATATCAGATATCTGCCTTGGAGAGCAAAGTGAGGTCCCATGCATTTGTTCTGGGTGGAAGCCCTGAACGTGTGTGATTTGGGTTGGAAAGTTTATGAGATTCTGTGGTTTATGGTAAATTTGAAATAGACTTTGCAGTCAGAGGACATTAAGAGTGTCTGAAGGGAAGTTGGTGTGATGTCTTGGAGAAGAGAAGGTGGTAATTTCCTCTCTTACACTGATGCTCTCAACAGTAAGGAATGAAGCAGCTGCTTCTCAGAGGATTGTTTTTTTTTTTTTAATGTATTTAATTTATGTAATTTATGGACTTTTTATTTATTTGTGGAGGGAGGGGAGTTCTCCCTTTGCTGACTTTCCCTCTCCCTTCATTATTAGAATAATCCTGTGAAATAATCTACTAGAATAATCTTATCTACCACTTTTCATCTCTAGATTTCAAAGCCCTTTCCAGCCCCATCCAGCATCATTGTTTCCATTTTCACACAGGAAAAGGAAAATTCAGGGCTGGAGGTGGGAAAGGATGTCAGCCCAAAGACACAGCCAGGCCACTCCTCCTCCTGGGCACCATCCATGAACTCATTTCCCCCCCAGATTGGGAGGCATGAGCTGTTTCAGGGCATTTTTTGTCTGAAAGACACAGTCCCTGGGCAAACCCTGGCTCAGCAAGGAGAGCCCTATGTCACCCCTCTGCCTGTGTCCTGCTGGCATCTCCCATGGGTGCTGACACCATCAGTCCATGCTGACACCATCAGGATCCCACCAGCCAGAGCACCCTTTATCCACACACAAAAATTCCAGGTCAGTGATGGAGATTCTTTGTCAGGTGGGATTTTTTGCAGGGACGTAAGTGACTTCTCCAGGACACTGCCCTACCCAAAGCTACACAGACTTCCAGCAAGGCTCTGAATTTGTTCTTTTGGTTGACCAAAATGAGGTTTTTAGCTGAGCAGAATGTTTTCTGGGGGGGAGGAGGGATTCATCTGTCCGTGTTTAGATACTGGGAGCAGTTGCCACCCCCTCCCTAGTTGCCTGAGCTACCTTCACCATCAATGGAGACCAGCAGAAACAATTCCAGTGGTGTGGTTTCTCTTCTCCTAGGGCTGATATCGAGCTGAGATCAGTCAGATTTTACTCTAGCTTCTCTCCTTTGCTGATGGACTTTAGCTGGTGAGATAAAGACCTGTCTAGCTAAGTGTCAGGGTTTAACACTGCCTGGCAATTAAACCAAATATCAGCTGCTCTCTGTTAATCCCCCTCTCCTCCCTGATAAAGAAAGGAGAGAGAATAAGGGAGAGAGACTTATGGGTTGGAAACTAAACTACACAGCTTTAATGAAGCAGTAATGATAAATAGGAAAAATTACTAAATCTATACAAATATACAGGAAAATTGATCCCACATTCCCCCCCCTTTCCCCCAATAACTCTCACATCCCCACTGAGGCTGCAGGGCAGCCCTGGGAAAGTCCAGGCTGGAATCCTGGAGTCAGCAGCAGTCGGGAGCTGGAGGCAGGAACACACAGATTCAGGCTGGCATGGATCAGGAGCACAGGCAGAGGAATGGATGGGATCCTCCCAGGATGCTGAAGCAAACAGGGAGAGGAGAAGAAGGGGAAGCAGAAAGGGGTTTGACCCTTGTGATCCCTCAAATTTATGCTGAGTGTGAGGTGTATGGGATGGAATACTCTGTTTGGTCAGTTCTGTCCATTTATCTTGTCCCTTCCTCCCTAAGGGAGGGGTTCAGGTGGGACCTCTTGACTCCTTTTCTCCTTCTGGAGGGCAAAATGTTCCTCAGAAGTGAGCAGTGCCCTTGGCTCTGCACACCATTCCCCAGCAGTGACTATAACCATGGAGTGGGATCAGTCCCAGCAGCAGACACTGACTGAGAAACTTGCTGTTCATTTCAGCAAGTGCAGCTGCTTACAAGAGACTGAGCTGAAAGCAAAAGTCCAAGACAGAAAATTACCTTTATCCTGGCCCAAACCAGGACACTAAGCACTGTTTCTGCAGGTACACGAAGGGTTCATGACCCTGGGTGTCTCCTTCCCACCATGGAATTCCATTTCCCAACAGAAAACCAAATGCCTGGAAGGGGAATTATCCTGAAAAGACACTGTGCCATGGGTTTTGCACACCTGATGTTGTATGGTCTGGTGTTCTAGCATGCAATGGTTGCTCTACAGGTTCCGATGCACTGTGGTCAGGTTTTTTGGGGTTTTTTTTCCATTTTAAATCCTGCTAGAGAACAGTTTTGGCACCTTCCTGATCCCCTAATACATCTGGTGAGGTCAAAGACACTTGAGAGAATATGAAGGAAATGAGCAGAGTCCTTCAGGAGGAGCCTGGGGTCACCAGGGCATGAGGAGAGATGTGAGGTTTACACTTACCTGGTAAAGCTGAAGCCCATCAAAGGTATCTTATGACATTTGGGTTTCAGAAATACCAAGAAGATGAAAAAAGAAAGAAAACAAGAAAAGAAAATAATTGTCAAAGTCCTGAGCATTTTAAAGTAATATTTTGAAGGGGGCTTATTGAAGATGCTGTGGCAGCATCTGCTTTCCAGATTAACAGAGAGCTAGCAGCCGGCACTTTGGAAGCAACTTTTGGAAGCATTATTTCAAATAATCTTTGAAAGATTATTTGAAACCTAGAGAGCAAATTCCACTTAGTGAATGATTCATGACACGTTTGCACTTCCTTCCCCTTTCTTTGTCCTATTTATCTTCTCAGTGATCCTAAGCAGGAGGGACACAACCATTGGAACCATCCTGGAAGTGTTGGATGTGCCAGGATTGGGCCACACATCACAGCAGGGGCCTAAGAGTGCAGAGCTGGAGGACATCTTTTAGGCAAATAGGTTTTATTTTGGAGCTGTTGAAACTTGGACCAGGAGGTGGAGGTGACCTCCAGTGGAAGGTGGAAATATGAAACAAGATGAAAATATGAAACAAGATTAAAAAAAATACGAACAGGCTGCCCAGGGCAGGGCTGGAGTCCCCATCCTTCCTGGAGGGATTTCCAAGCCCTGGAGATGTGGTGCTGAGGGCCCTGGGGCAGTGGTGGCCTTGGCAGTGCTGGGTTAAGGGTTGGACTGGGTGATCTTCAAGGTCTTCCAAGCAAAATGATTGGATGATTCTATGAACTTGGTGCTTAATCTTCTGTTACAGTGCAGTAGATGTTTGGTTAGTGGAGTCTGGAAGGTATTCCACACACCAAAGGAGATAATAACCAAATAGCTCTTTCAGACACCCCAAATTGTGCTGACTGCACCCCCATGGACTTCAGAAAGAGAGCCACCACATGTGTAGGTCATGATTCAGCTGCCAGACAAAAATGCTTGTTTTTACCCCAAGACATATTGTCCTTTTGCCAAGAAAAGTTGGACCAGATGGTCCCCGAGGTCCCTTCCAACCTCTGGTTCTGTGATACTGCTTGGTCCCCAGCTGCCAGTCAAGAGGGATGGAAATCCCTTGTGGGTCCTTCAGGGTTGTATCCTCAAAAGCCACCCACAAGTCCTGGGTAGCTTAGGGAGTCTAACATGATGATGGGAACCCAAGTTTAGGCAAAATAAATCCAGCATTTGAAGGTGGGCACCTAAACTGAGATGCTCGTCAGAGCCAGGGCATGGCTGGCCTCTTCAGAACATGGTCCACTGGAGGACATAGACCACATGGAGGATGTGAGTGTAGACAGACACCTTGGAGAAAGGCTGTTTCTTCATGTGGGTTTGACTTTAAAACCTGAACAAGCAGCTCCATCACCAGGCTGCTTGGCAATGGTCCTTCCAGGCTCAGCCCAGCCAAGGGATGGAGAGCTCAGTGTGCTAAAGAGGGACAGAAACTTCCCTTCCAGAGCCAGGCAGTGGGAGGAAGAGGCTCACAAGTGAGCTGATGTGGCATGTTGGTGATGTATTCAAGAAGGGTAATTAGAAACCTTCACGTCATATCCTTGAGGGTGTGTTGGATTCATCAAGAAACCACCCCAAGAAGCTAAAAGGGACTTTGTGGCTGAGGGAGAAAGCCACAGGCAAGCCTGGTTGCTTAGTGGCTTTTCATCCTGCTTGTGTTTTGAGATGGGGAGAATGAAGTCTGGGCTGCTCTCAGGCATGCCCAGCCTATTTTGGAAAATGCTACAAGGGCACCAGAGCATCCTCCCTGGTTGCTGGCTCAAAGAGTGGACCACGAGTATGGTTGTTCAGAGGTTCTTTAGCCTCTCTTCATAGAAACATTTTGCTTGGAAAAGATCTTGAAGGTCGTTGAATCCAACCCTTAACCCAGCACTGCCAAGGCCACCACTGCCCCATGTCCCTCAGCACCACATCTCCAGGGCTTGGAAATCCCTCCAGGAATGAAGGGGACTCCAGCCCTGCCCTGGGCCAGGGCTGCAAGACCCTTTTGTAGCAATGGGGTAATGAAATGGAGTTCAGGTGCAGCCTTTGCTTAGCCCCAAAATTTCTATTTCTATCCTCATCCCATGAGGATTCTCCTGAGCCTCCATCAGTAATTTTTTTCATATCTTGAGTTACAAATTTTTGTGTCCTTTAGTTCACCTTGCCACAGGGAGAAGCCACAACCCAGGACTCTGCCTCTAGAGAGAAGGAGACAATTTTAAGTAGAAGTCAAGGCTGCTGAAGGGAGCCCTGATGCTGGGAGAAGTTTGAACATCAGCCTTAGCAGAGCGGATGAGCTCCAGCATGAAGCCAGGGCATTGCAGGACTTTTGCAGCCTTCCCTGGGAATTTTGCCTAAAATGAAGGTGCTCACCCAGGTGGGCATGTTGACAGTGGGCTATGTTAAGATCTTTGGTCCCTTGCTGATCCCTTTTGGCTACTGAGTGACAAATGAGCCATTTGTCCTCGGAGGGGATGGTTTCTCATCAGCTTATGATCTGAACTGGGGCCAGGGCTAAGGAAGGAGGTTGTACATAAGGTCAGAGCAGCTGGATGCTCTCAAAAGCAGATGGATTCACTAGCTGTGGAGAAGTCCCCTTCTTATGGCTGATGGTGCCCTTGGAGCTTGGCCAACCTGCATGGCTTAAGTCACATCAGCTACGGCCATGCTGTCCTTTGCTCTGTTCTGAGCATTGCTTGGTGCCTAAATATCCTTCTCCTGATGGTTGTAGGAGCACGAAAAGGAAGGATACAGGGCACCACAGAGGTTACCTGCTCTGGTTTTGATTTGTTCCTTGAGTGTGCATGCACAGGAATTACCTTCTGGATGATGGGATCAAGCTCATACGTGGCACGAGTGACAGGTGGTGTCACTTTGCAGATGACACCAAATTGGGTGGGAGTCTTGATCAGCATGAGGGCAGGGAGGCTCTGCAGAGGGACCTGGACAGGCTGGATTGATGGGATGAGGATAATTGTGTGAGGTTCAACCAGGCCAAGTGTTGGGTCCTGCACTTGGGTGACACCAGCCCCAGGCAATGCTCCAGGCTTGGGGCTGGAAAGTGCCCAGAGGGAAAGGACCTGGGGGTGACAGTGGCTGAAGAGGAGCCAGGGTGTGCCCAGGTGGCCAAGAAGGCCACCAGCATCCTGGCTGGTGTCAGGGCAGCAGAGCTGGGGGAGGGTCTTGAGCTCAAGGAGAAGGGTCTGGAGAACTTGTGAGGAGCAGAACACTTCTGGGGGTGTTGATCCTGGAGCAAAGGAGGCTGAGGGGAGACCTTCTGGCTCTCTGCAACCCCCTGAGAGGAGGTTGGAGCCAGGGGGGGTCCTTGGGGCTCTGCTCCCCAGGAACAAGGGATGGGAGAAGAGGAATTGAGCTGGAGGTTTAGATTGGAGCTGGGGAAGAATTTCTCAATGCCTGGAAAGGGTTGTCAGGGCCTGGCCCAGGCTGCCCAGGGTAGAGGTGAATGGAACCCCTTTTTCTCAACCTTAGGTAGAAGCCCAGGTTTAATGGCAGATGTCAGCTGGTGGTGCCATTTTGGGGAAAACCCAGACCCAAATCTCTAGAGGTCTCTTTCAACCTTGTTAATTCTGTGATGTGCTTTTGACAGTCCTACGTGATATTTCCTGAGTGGAAAAGTAAGGTTCCTGTTTGGAAATGTGAGGCCACTGTTTCCATTATTCCAGTACCTGAAGGGGCTCTAGAGGAAATCTGGGAAGGGACTTTTGACAAGAGCATGGAGTAATGGGATGAGCCAAGATGGCTTCAAACTGAAACAAGGGAGATTGAGATGAGCTTTTAGGAGGAAATTCTTTGTTGTGAGGGTGCTGATCCCCTGTGGCAGGTTTCCCAGAGAAGCTGTGGCTGCCCCATCCCTGGCAGTGTCTCAGGTCAGGTTGGATGGGGCTTGGAGCAACCTGGGCTGCTGGGAGGTGTCCCTGCCCATGGAAAGGGGTTGGGAATGGAGGAGCTTTGAGGTCACTTCCAACCCAAACCATTCTATGATTCCATGATTTGCAAGGGTAAAGTGATGCCCAGGAACTTGTGTAGAACTTCATTTTACCAAAGTTTTTTCCAGTCTAAGAAGAGTGGAGGACTTGTAGAGGCAGAGGTGGGAGGATGCTGGTCCTAGACCATACCCCTCTTCACCCCATCACCTGTGGGATGTGGGTTTGTTGTGGGTACCACTCTGAGTGCCACCCAGCTACTGACAACCAAACCATGGGTGTAAGAAGACACAGGAAATCAATAATCCTAAAAGGACCAAGGTGGCACATTGAGGTGGGAGGGAGAAAGGGATGGGATGGGATGGGATGGGATGGGTGAAGCAGCCAACACTGCTTTGACAGGATGCATTTCTGGACAGTTCATGTGCCAGCTGTCAGAGGAGGAGATGTGATACAGCAGGAAGATGGGGTGGGTTTGCACCTCCGTGGCACCACATTGCTTGGTGGTTTTCTGAGGGTGACGAGCAGAGAAATGGCTTAGCTTACCATGGAAAATGAGTGGTAGGAGATGGCTGAGCTTACCATGGAAAAATGGGTGGTAGGAGAGCAGGACCAGGCCTGGGTCGATAGTTTCTCATCATCCCAGAAGGTTTCTCCAGAGCTGCCTCTTCTTACGCAAGAGCTCAGTTCTAAATCTGATGAAGGTTTTTATTCTCATTTTTCCCTCTGTCTTTTTTTCCTTAGGAGATGGTCAGAGGAGCAAACAGAGCATCACCAGAGATTTGAAACAAAACCCAGGGTACCGGTGAGTACGCGTTCGGGTGTCCTGAGCTGGTGGCTTTGTGGGGAGAACTGGTGGCTCCTCACAAGCAGGACATGCATTGAGGAGTACAAAGTGGTTGTCTTGATGTCTCTTTGAGGTCTTGGGGGTCTGATCCTGCTCTTCAGTTCCTGGGGACTCCTGCAAGAGAGGAGGTAGTTTGTTGTGTTGATGGAGCAGCAGAAATCAGCTTGATCCCCACCATAGTTGACTCTTGTTCTCAGCAACCAAACTGTACATTGCTCCTGTAAATACATAGATGATGCTCTCAGGAATGTTTGTATTCTCAGTGCTAGAAAAGAGCAGACAGCAGATAAATCCACTGGCAGCTGCCTGGGAACACTCTGAGGGCCAATATTTGTTGATGCTTGGAGTGTTTCTGGCTTTTGTTGTGCTTGGCCCCCTTGCAGACCCAATCCTGTGACCTGTGTGACATTTCAAGGTCCTCTCCAGAGCTGTTTTCTGCAGCTGTCACACAGGAGGCTGTGGCTTTGGGTGTTTGCCTGGAGGTCTCAAAGAGGAAGAACAAATGAACATCCTTTTTTTATCCTCTAAGCTGGTTTGGACGTGCCAGGGTTGATGATGCTAAGCTGAGTTATCTTGCCTTGCACCAGGTGTAGGGTGCTCTTTTTACACCATCTTCTCATGAGCCTCTGCCTGATTTGCACTGCCCAAACCCTTGGCAGAGTCATTCCCCATGGGTCCCCATCCCTCATGGACCAAAACCCCAATTCCCTGGACTGCACGCATGCTACAGGTGCTGAGGAGCACCTGGGTGCTGTGTTATAGAATCACAGAATGGTTTGGGTGGGAAGGGACCTTTAGAGGCCACTTAGTCCAACCTCCCCTGCAGTCAGCAGGGCCATCTCCAACTGGATCAGGTTGCTCAGAGCCCCATCCAACCTGACCTGGAATGGTTCCTGGGATGGGGCATCTCCCACCTCTCTGGGAAACCTGGACCAGGGTCTCATCACCCTCAGCATAAAGAATTTCTTCCTTATACCTGTTCTTAGGTCTCTGCTGAAGCCTAGACTTTGTGGAGAAGCAGGAGCAGTAGTGATGGTGTGGGGGTCATGGGGAGATGTGGATTTTAAGACTTAGAGCAGCTCCTTGTGTCATGGGGTTGAGCTTAGATGAAGGGAGAAGATGACCCAGGCAGAGATGAGAAGGAGCTTTGTGAAGGACTCTTCTTCAGACATTTCATAGAACCATAGAATGGTTTGGGTTGGAAGGGACCTTAAAGCTCCTCCATTCCCAACCCCTTTCCATGGGCAGGTTGCCTCCAAGCCCCATCCAACCTGACCTGAGACACTGCCAGGGATGGGGCAGCCACAGCTTCTCTGGGAAACCTGGCACAGGGGATCAGCACCCTCAGATTCAAGAATTTCTTCCTAATATCCTACCTAAATTTCCCCTCTTCCAGTTTAAAGCCAATACCCCATGTCCCATCACTCCATGCCCTTGTCCAAAGTCCCTCTCCATCTTTTTTGTTGGCCCCATTTAGCAGTGTAAAGTCCCTTCATAGTGAATGAGGGGTTTTTTTAGCCCATGTTACTTCTGCTCTAGCTTGAACATCCACCTAGAAGCCTGTTCCTCTCCTCTGGCTGCAAGAGGAGCCCAGGTAAGGGGGTATTGTATTTTCAGGGTTTCCTCCTGGCAAGGTGGGCAGGGAAGATGCTGTGACCCCTCCGAGCAGACAAGACTGAGAAGTAATGCTTTGTTCCCAGGGATCATTGGTGACTCCAAAGCAGGTTTAATCAGGGCTGGGAGCAGAGGCCAAACTCCTCTCTGGCTCTCCCACTCCCTTCCTGTTGCCTCTCTGCAATCAGCTAGAAAATACTCAGCTTGTCTTTCCAGGAGCAGCAACCACCTCATCTGTAAACAAGGGGACATGGAAGGTCACCAGGCACAATCACCAGCCCTGAGGTGCTGGTCCATGTTCCCCTCTCCCCTGGGAGCCCTTTCACACATCCATTCTGTGCACCCAAGCCCCTGGTGGAGGTCATATCATCAAATAGTTTGGGATGGAAGAGAACTTAAAGCTCATCCAGTTCCAACCCCCCTGCTTGGGTAGGGACACCTCCCACCAGCCCAGGTTGCTCCAAGCCCCATCCAGCCTGGCCTTTAAGACTTCCAGGGATGGGGCAGCCACAGCTTCTCTGGAGAACAGATGAGGGATCTCCATGGGGAACTGGAACACTGGGGGTTTGATAAGACTGGCTTTCCTGATTTACACCAGCAGGGGGTTTGGTCACTTGAGCTCCTACAATCCTGGAGTGATTCAGGGTGCTAAATATCCATTTGCATCATCCTGAGCATTAAATAATTGGCTGCTAGTCAGCAGATTTGAGTTGGAGGGTCTCTCATAATCGTGTGAACTATCTGTCAGGCTCCATTATAATCTCATGTCAACTCTGCCTGGGGTTTACAAATAGATTTTGTTTCTCCTGCAGTTTTGTTTTTTTTTTTTTTTTTTTTTTTTTTTTTTCCCCTCTCTCTCTCAAGGGAGCAGTTCTGGGCTCCTTTTGGTTTGCTCAGATGGTCCCCTCAGCTCCCACAGCATCTTTCTATTAACTGGGGAGCAGTGGGTCCCATCCTTATCCTGGGCTCCACTTCTGCCAGAGAAAAAAAAAAAAAAAAAAACCCTNGCTCCACTTCTGCCAAAAAAAAAAAAAAAAAAATCAACCCTTATTTGCCAGAAAGAAATAGAACCCTTATCTCAAGTGAAAGAGGTTTTTTTTTCAACCTGCAAACTGATAAACCATCACCTTGGTGGAATTTTCTTTATCGCCTCGGAGAATTTATAGGATTCAAAATAATGATCTGTCAGCTCTCCTCCAGCACCACACCACTCACACAAAGTTCAAAAATCTTGTCTGTCTTGATGGCATTTTAATTAGGATGCTTAAGAAGGGTCCTCTAAAGCTTCCTGAGCAGATGGGTAATGTGAGAGCTGAGATTTTCTCATATTGTTTTTCATAACCTGGCGCTGCCACCAGTGTCCCAGCGATGGGAGAGATGCTCAGCACCTTTGGCAACCAAGCTCAGCTTCTCCTCCCCAGCTCTGCAGCATCCTGGAGGAGGTAGATGGGATGTTGGAGATGATCCCTGTGGGTCAGCTTAGCTTTTTGTGGGTCAGATTTGCTTTTTGACCTGATCCTGCTGCAGTCAGGAGCTGCAGTCTCCCCCCTCTTTACAGGCTCTGGAGCTGCTGTTGGATGTTTTGCCAATGTCAGGAGACACATATCATGCAAAAGCAGCTTCTGCCTTTTTATTTAGCTTAAGAAATGGTCTTCATGGTGAAACGTTGGGGTTATCAAGACTCTGAGGGATGTTTTCAGCTGGCAGGCTGGAATTGCAGGCATACCAGGGCATAGCTATGGGGTAAACAAGAGTTCATTTAAAAAAGTCATTAAAAAAAAGGACCTCTCTCCCTTACAAACATCTCCCCACCTAGTCAGAACATTCCTCATCCTACTGACATCTTTTGCTCCAAGGGTGTAAGCCATGGAGGGCAAATATCAGCAGCTTCAACTCACGTAGGAGCTCCTCAGGCCTTACGTTGAATTTTATTTACCTGTGAATTTCAAGATCGCCCTCTGAAAGATCTTTCCCTAGTTCTAACCTGTCAAGAGGAGGTTGATAAGAGGAGATTAATATGCTAAAATAGCAGCCCTGGTACTTTTGTACATGTCAGTGCAATGTCTGAAGGACAAAACCATTTAATTTTGAACTGAAGTGTGTTTGCTCTTGCAAGTGTAAGTTTGACTTGACATCATTGTCCTGGCTTCTACGTATTTTTGGGCAGGGGCCACCTCTGAACTAGCAAGCTCAATGTGTCAACAGGAAAAAAAAAGACAAAAAAGGTGAATTATTATGGAAGAAGAGCTATTAATTCTGGTTAATGTGGAGGAGACTGATGCTGGGTGGTATACATGGACCCACCAAAGTCCACATACTGTACAGTTATGGAATGGTTTGGGTGGGAAGGGACCTTAAAGCTCCTCCATTCCCAACCCCTTTCCATGGGCAGGGACACCTCCCAGCAGCCCAGGTTGCTCCAATCCCCATCCAACCTGACCTGAGACACTGCCAGGGATGGGGCAGCCACAGCTTCCTTGGGCAACCTGTTCCAGTGTCTCACCAGCCTCACAGGAAAGAATTTTTTCCTGATGTCTATCCAAAATTTCACCTCTTCAAGTTTTCAGCCATTGCCCCTTTTCCTCTTGCTACACACCCATGTAAAAAGCCCTACCTCAGCTTGCTTGTAGGCAAAGTACCTTCCCCAGAGGCAGAGGCCTGCTTATCTGAGATGTTCCCAGTGCCTTTAAAGGCTACAAATTTTACTTCTCCAGCACATACCAGAGCTCCCAGTTAACCATAAGACAAAAACCTCCTCGATTTCTGCGCCCGTGCCCTGGTGCCGTTACTTTCCCTCTTTTGCAGATCCACATAATGACATTCATGGTCACACACACACATAGAAAAAAAAAACCTTTATATAAAGAAAACGAATCTGGCTTCAACCAGCTCTTGCCTCCTGCTGTGGTTACCTCCAGACCCCAGCTCTCCCAGGGTGAAATGAAAAAGAGGAGTTAATGTAGCGGGGTTGTTCTCGCCGCTGAATTGGTCAAGCATCTCCGGAGTTGATTTTTTTTTGCAGCTTTTCAGTGGCGTGTCAGACCCCTGGGTAATATTTGCGTTGAATAGAGCTGTTGAGTGTTTAAGCTGGATTGCTAGGAAGGGCTGTTTTATCCCCTGCATCTGAGATTTCAATCCATCAGACAGGAAGCAGGTCAAGACTCTCAAGCCATTGTGCGCATTACAGCACGTGGAACAGAACCCGCTTGATAAAAGGCAGGGCTTGAAAGCAGTCCTGCTTCAGACCTGCAACTTTCAAGTCCCACAATGCATCAAAGACCCTTCGTCTGGACTTCTAAAGGCATTACCTAATATTTGGTGGAAATGAATAATAAAGCATCCCAAGTACCTGGAAACTAATTGAGGAGTGAGCGTCGCACTGTCTCACCTCCGCTGGATTCAGCTCCCTGGATGAGCTGCTAACAAAGATGGACAGGAGTAAAAACCCAAACCAAACTACTTTTGGAGACCAACTTTTCTGCCTTGAAATGCTCCCTTTTTTGTAAGGCTGCCTGGTAAGAGTTAGTTATGAAAAGATGAAATGCAACCCATGCTGCAAACACCAGGTCTCAAATGAAGCTCAGGAACCCATCAGGTTCCCCACTGCTCCCCTCCCCACCACAGCCTTTTGTTCCTTCCTGCTGAAAGAATTGCTTGCAGGATGCTGAGGCAGTAGCTGCTTGTGTAGTTGAGATGTCTTAGGAAAGAAAAAAACAAACCCAAATCAATTTATTTGTGTGGCCTTTGCTTCTGCTTCAGCATAAACCACCTTTGGGTAGAGCTGGGACTGCTCTGTTGATGACCAGAGGAGCTGGGAGCCTGGTACCATGCTGAAGGTACTGGTTGTGTTTCTGGTCTCATCAGGGATGCTGAAACTGCTGTTCAGAGCCTGAGATGTTTCTTGCCAGAATTTGTTTTCTTAGATGCAGTTCCTCATATTGGGGTCTCCATAGCCAACTAGGTCTCCACAGCCAACAAGGCTTCATCACTTGGTTCTTAGATGCAGTGGTTCCTTATGGGATGGTCTCCATAGCCAACAAGTCTCCTGTGGGACTTGGGAACTGCAGAGCTTCTCTGGATTCATCTTCTGCCTTGTATCTCAAGATGCAGGGTCAAGTCCTAACGTGCCTGAGGGGAGGTCCACCCAGATGGGACCAGTGGGGCTGGCCTGATGGCTCTAGGAGCATGGGATTCAGTGGAGAGGAGCTTTTCCTCACTGGGATAGGCTGCTCCAGAGCAGTTTTTTCCTTTGAGAATCAAACCCTGTGGCATTCAGAATTTCTCCAAATCCCACAAAATGATGGGAGATGAGGACAGACGAGCATCCTTGAGGGTCTTGGGGCAAGAATGGTTCCACTTTCCTCTTTGCCTTGCCCATTCCTGCTCCATATTTTGAGCTCCATATTTTACAGTCTGGTGGAGAAACAGTTAAATTTCTGTGCTTTTTTACCTTCTTCTCCCCCAGGCCACAATTAATTGAGGCCAGGAGGGCAGGCAGGAGTGCTCAGGCAATATTTACAAGAAGGAGGAGATGTTAATGAGTGACCAGAGCTGGACAGGGATGGGGGGATGGAGATGAGGGGCAGTGGGGAGGCTGTGTGTCCCCCCCCAGTCCTAGAGGTGATAAAAATCCCAGCTTTGCATCCAAGTGAATCAAAACTGGACATCTCCCCCCCCATAAAAAACCTGGTGCTGGGGCTGCTGTTTATCAGTGGGACATGGGAGGATGGGATGGGAGGATGATGGGATGTTGGTATGGGGGAGGATAGCATGGAGTTATCAGGCTGAGGGATGGAGAGTTTTTGGGAAAATGCTTTTTGACTCAGCCCAGCAGCCTGATTAGGTTGTGTTTAGTTATTCCAGTTACTACAGAGGTGGGAGATGCCCCATCCCTGGAACCATTCCAGGTCAGGTTGGATGGGGCTCTGAGCAACCTGATCCAGTTGCAGATGTCCCTGCTGACTGTGTGTGTGTGTGGGGGTGAACTGGATGACCTTTGAGGCTCCCTCCCAGCCCAAATTATTCTGTGATTCTCACCAAGGTGATGATGGTCTCAAGCCAAAAGACCAGTTAGGAGGTGAGGCACAGAAAGTGGGGTACAGGGGGTGACACACCAGTTCCAACCTTTCTACTGCCCATCTCCTGCTGGAGGAGCAGTCAGAGGAGAGGGCAGTTTCCCATGGAAAGGGAATTTGGCAGCACTGCAAGGGGAGGGAGGTTCATGCCCTGCCTTAAGGATGTGTTGGTGTCCAGGGACATTTTAGTTTTCTGCTTGGGTTTTATGATCCACATCACTTCTCTTTTTAATTTTTATTGCTTTTGTTTAATTTTTGATGCAGCTCTGGAAGCACCTGTGTGGGCAGAGATGGTTCTGCTCGTGCTAAGGGTCACCTTGTGGTTGGTGAGGCTTGACCTCCATTTAATCATGGAGCAGAGAGGAGCCAGATGTGGGCTCTCCAGCCCTTCAGTGTCATCAGACCTCTGCCTGCACCTTCCTGCCTGCTCTCTGCTGCCAGTCCAGCTGTTCCAAAGGCAGCAACATCTGGCTGGGTGACCCTTTGGATAACTCCTTAAACTTGAGCTTGGGCAAAGGGTCATCCTTAAACATGTGCATCAGCAGAGGCAGGAGGAAGAGCTTGGTCTGGGTCTCCTGTTGTGGTGAGGTGACACAAAACTGATGGTTGGTGGGTTGGTGGTGCTGTTTGCTCCCTTGGTCTTCAGGTGGAGCATGGAAGGACACGGTCTTTCCTTCTGGAGAACATGTCATGCAAGGGGTGTCTGGTCCATATTTGGGTTTCAAGGACACTGGAGAACATCTCGTGCAAGTCTGGTCCATCCTTGGGTTTCAAGGATATCGGAGGACTCATACAAGGGGTGTCTGGTTTATCCTTGGGTTTCAAGGATACTGGAGAGCTTCTCCTGCAAGGGGTGCCTGCTCCATCCTTGGGTTTCAAGGACATTGCAGAGCTGGGTAAGCAGGCAGGGATTGCTGCTGGCCCTGGTTTCTTCTTCAGAGGAGATGAAGTGATGTTTGCCTCTTGTCACCTTTGCTGTCATCCTGTTTCTGGTTTGCTGTGTGTTGCAGAAATAAAATCTCTGGCGTCACCCTGATAGTTCATCTGGTCATGAATCTGGTATCTGATAGTAAAGGGTAGTGAAACAGTGGCAACTATGTGAGACTTGAACATCTCAGGAGCACAGGGGGTCACCCACCCTCTCCTGAGCTGGAGCCCTGAAGCCCTGTCCCCACAGGTCTGATGGTGGCTCTTGTCTCAGAATAGCTCTGGCCAGGATGTGCTGTCAGGGGGAGCACAGGGAAAGGATTTATTTAGCTTGACTGGAAAGCTGTCCCTTTCCAATCTGTGTGGTCAGGGAGTGACTTCTCTTGAGGAGACACTTGGGTTGGACTGGTTGACACATCAGTGTGAAGGGCCACCTGCCCTGGGTGTCCCCTGAGGCTCTCTCCAGGCCAGTGCCATTTAGGAGGAGTTTGGCTCCTTGGTGCTCTGGGTTTCTTCTAATTTCTCCAGGACAGATCCAAACCCCACCCACCAGAAGCCTCAGGGCAGGGTTTTCACTGCCTTCAGCTGCCTCCATCCTCCTGGAAAGAAGATGTGACACAAGCTCCCTGTGATGCTTTATTCCTGGTGACAAGTGCACCATCTCTGGTGACCTTCCATGCTGCTGGATGGAGGGAAGGAGATGCTGGTGCCCTCCCAGGCAGGGCTGTCAGAGCTAGAGAGCTTGCACACTGTTAAGAGAAATCCTCCCCTCAGTCCCCAGAGGACCCAAGTGCTGGTTCAAAAGGTTTTGAAGCTCTGTCAGCTCTTGTTTGGAGCTGCTGAGCTGAAGGGAGATCCTGCCAAGAGGGTCACAGGCTAAAACAAGCTGAATGTGAAGCAAACTTGAAACTTGAAATTTGCAGTTTGAAATGATCTTCTGGGTTTGTCAGCTTGGTCGGAATTTAACTCGTGTTGGGGTGCATCAGGTTTGGAGTGACCAGGCAGGTAAGGTTGGGTGTCCTTGTAGGTGACCCAGTTGGCCCCTGTGCTTCCTCCAGCAAGGCAGTTCTCCAGTTCACCTGCAGGGAACACAGGAAAAGAGAGAGCAAGGACATCAGCCTCAGCATTGAGCTTGCCATGGTGTGGGCTGAAGTCACTCTGATGGCAGCAGAGAGGTAGGGATCCA
The DNA here is from genome assembly GCA_038090715.1 of Florisuga fusca. Taxonomy (NCBI): domain Eukaryota; kingdom Metazoa; phylum Chordata; class Aves; order Apodiformes; family Trochilidae; genus Florisuga; species Florisuga fusca. Next base: position 76,471 of record JAAWXA010000158.1, read on the forward strand.
TCCTTCCTTCCCTCCATCTGTCTCATAGAATCCCAGACTGGTTTGAGCTGGAAAGGACTTTAAAGCTCCTCCATTCCCAACCCCTTTCCATGGGCAGGGACACCTCCCAGCAGCCCAGGTTGCTCCAAGCCCCATCCAACCTGATCTGAGACACTGCCAGGGATGGGGCAGCCACAGCTTCTCTGGGAAACCTGGCACAGGGGATCAGCACCCTCACATTCAAGAATTTCTTCCTCATGTCCAACCTGAATCTCTTTCTTAAAACTTAAAACCATCCCTTCATGTCCTGTCATGCCTTAGCTATGGCCACGGGGTTGTCACCTTGCTGGGTGGCCAAGCTCATGCTTCACATCCCTTCTGCCAGGTGAGGTCCCCTCCAGTCCCCATCTCCCCATGGATTTGAGTGAGAAAGGTACAGAACCACAGAGAAGGAGGTGGCTCTTGGAGAAGCTCTTCTCCATGCCCTTGGGTTTCCAGGCCCCTGGGGCTGAGCAATGTGGAGCTCAACAAGCAGTTGGCTGCTGGTTAGGAAAGAAACAGGACACTTTGGGAAGCAGGAAACAGGTCATTTATCCTGTCACTGCTCATCCTCCTTAGTTCATTGTTTCCATCAAAAACCTGGCACTTAGCTTCTTCATGAATGAAACCAGTGTTTGTGGCTCCAAAAACAACTTGGTCCTGGGAAAAATAAGAGCTGCTTTCACCTCCTGTCTGGTCTGCTTTGTCTTTTCCCCTCATGTTTCCTTCCTTTTCCATCCATCCTGCCTGGGTGGCAGTACAGGTTGTCCCTGTGGAGCAGGGCTTGACCCCAGGGGCTGGAAACAAAGTATGGTTTGGGTGGGAAGGGACCTTTCAGGGCCATCCAGTCCAGCCCCAGGGCCATCTGCAACTGGATCAGGTTGCTCAGAGCCCCATCCAACCTGACCTGGAATGGTTCCAGGGATGGGGCATCTCCCACCTCTCTGGGCAACCTGGATCAGCGTCTCATCACCCTCAGAGTAAAAAAATTTCAGCCCAGGAGCTGCTCCATGAGGAGAGTGGAGCCCTTTGTGTGTATGACTTGCTGGGCTGGGGGCTTTCTGAGAAGACAAAGGGAATGGGAAAACTCAAAGGAGAGGTTTGGAGAAGCAGGAGGTGACTCATTGGCATGGCAGGAGGGACATCAAGGAGGAGGAAGGGTGTGTGGAGATGTCCAGATGGACCTGGGAGGCTTTGAGTGGAGCTCAAGGGGCTGAGGGGGATGGTGCTGCTGGGATGGGACTGAGAGGCTGCNGGAAGCAGAAAGGGGTTTGACCCTTGTGATCCCTCAAATTTATGCTGAGTGTGAGGTGTATGGGATGGAATACTCTGTTTGGTCAGTTCTGTCCATTTATCTTGTCCCTTCCTCCCTAAGGGAGGGGTTCAGGTGGGACCTCTTGACTCCTTTTCTCCTTCTGGAGGGCAAAATGTTCCTCAGAAGTGAGCAGTGCCCTTGGCTCTGCACACCATTCCCCAGCAGTGACTATAACCATGGAGTGGGATCAGTCCCAGCAGCAGACACTGACTGAGAAACTTGCTGTTCATTTCAGCAAGTGCAGCTGCTTACAAGAGACTGAGCTGAAAGCAAAAGTCCAAGACAGAAAATTACCTTTATCCTGGCCCAAACCAGGACACTAAGCACTGTTTCTGCAGGTACACGAAGGGTTCATGACCCTGGGTGTCTCCTTCCCACCATGGAATTCCATTTCCCAACAGAAAACCAAATGCCTGGAAGGGGAATTATCCTGAAAAGACACTGTGCCATGGGTTTTGCACACCTGATGTTGTATGGTCTGGTGTTCTAGCATGCAATGGTTGCTCTACAGGTTCCGATGCACTGTGGTCAGGTTTTTTGGGGTTTTTTTTCCATTTTAAATCCTGCTAGAGAACAGTTTTGGCACCTTCCTGATCCCCTAATACATCTGGTGAGGTCAAAGACACTTGAGAGAATATGAAGGAAATGAGCAGAGTCCTTCAGGAGGAGCCTGGGGTCACCAGGGCATGAGGAGAGATGTGAGGTTTACACTTACCTGGTAAAGCTGAAGCCCATCAAAGGTATCTTATGACATTTGGGTTTCAGAAATACCAAGAAGATGAAAAAAGAAAGAAAACAAGAAAAGAAAATAATTGTCAAAGTCCTGAGCATTTTAAAGTAATATTTTGAAGGGGGCTTATTGAAGATGCTGTGGCAGCATCTGCTTTCCAGATTAACAGAGAGCTAGCAGCCGGCACTTTGGAAGCAACTTTTGGAAGCATTATTTCAAATAATCTTTGAAAGATTATTTGAAACCTAGAGAGCAAATTCCACTTAGTGAATGATTCATGACACGTTTGCACTTCCTTCCCCTTTCTTTGTCCTATTTATCTTCTCAGTGATCCTAAGCAGGAGGGACACAACCATTGGAACCATCCTGGAAGTGTTGGATGTGCCAGGATTGGGCCACACATCACAGCAGGGGCCTAAGAGTGCAGAGCTGGAGGACATCTTTTAGGCAAATAGGTTTTATTTTGGAGCTGTTGAAACTTGGACCAGGAGGTGGAGGTGACCTCCAGTGGAAGGTGGAAATATGAAACAAGATGAAAATATGAAACAAGATTAAAAAAAATACGAACAGGCTGCCCAGGGCAGGGCTGGAGTCCCCATCCTTCCTGGAGGGATTTCCAAGCCCTGGAGATGTGGTGCTGAGGGCCCTGGGGCAGTGGTGGCCTTGGCAGTGCTGGGTTAAGGGTTGGACTGGGTGATCTTCAAGGTCTTCCAAGCAAAATGATTGGATGATTCTATGAACTTGGTGCTTAATCTTCTGTTACAGTGCAGTAGATGTTTGGTTAGTGGAGTCTGGAAGGTATTCCACACACCAAAGGAGATAATAACCAAATAGCTCTTTCAGACACCCCAAATTGTGCTGACTGCACCCCCATGGACTTCAGAAAGAGAGCCACCACATGTGTAGGTCATGATTCAGCTGCCAGACAAAAATGCTTGTTTTTACCCCAAGACATATTGTCCTTTTGCCAAGAAAAGTTGGACCAGATGGTCCCCGAGGTCCCTTCCAACCTCTGGTTCTGTGATACTGCTTGGTCCCCAGCTGCCAGTCAAGAGGGATGGAAATCCCTTGTGGGTCCTTCAGGGTTGTATCCTCAAAAGCCACCCACAAGTCCTGGGTAGCTTAGGGAGTCTAACATGATGATGGGAACCCAAGTTTAGGCAAAATAAATCCAGCATTTGAAGGTGGGCACCTAAACTGAGATGCTCGTCAGAGCCAGGGCATGGCTGGCCTCTTCAGAACATGGTCCACTGGAGGACATAGACCACATGGAGGATGTGAGTGTAGACAGACACCTTGGAGAAAGGCTGTTTCTTCATGTGGGTTTGACTTTAAAACCTGAACAAGCAGCTCCATCACCAGGCTGCTTGGCAATGGTCCTTCCAGGCTCAGCCCAGCCAAGGGATGGAGA